>JAVCKT010022875.1:0-22806 GCA_032273925.1 Rhynchotus rufescens
GCTCCGCCCCGGCCCGCGCCGCCACTCACCACACCAGGTCTCCGAGCCTCAGACTCACGGCCGCCATCTTACCGACACAGCCACCAGCCGCACGGCGCAACGCCTGCCGGGAAGGACGGCGCCCGCCGCGGGGCGGGGCGCGGCCCACGCGATAGGGCGGCCCTCGTCACGTGGGGGCGGCGCGACGCTCCGCCTCTCTCTCTCGGGGCGCGACTGCTACGGCGGTGCCGATTGGTGCGCTGAGCGGTGACGTAACGTGACGTAGCGTGAGGACGTGTCGTGACGTCACTCAGCCCCTGCGCGTGACGCGATAGCGCGGAGCGGCGGCGATGGCGGCCGCCGAGGACCCGCTGTGTGTGACTTGTTCTGCCGCCCTCCCCCCGCCAGCCTCTTTTTCTTCCGGCCGTCAGCGGCTGACTCTGTGTCTGGACACCCTGAACGGTCCCTAACGCGACAGCAGCGCAGGGCGGGTTCCTCCCGCGCAAGACCCGCTATTTGGGCGGCGGGAAGCGAACACGGCGGGTTTAGCCGGGCACAAACCGGGGCCTGGCGCCGGCCCCGCCTCTCCTTCCGCCGGCACCGAGGCCGCAGCACAAACGTTCCGCCCCGCCCCGCCGCGGGCGGGACCCGCGAGGCCGCGGCACTTCCGGGCGCCGCGCCGGAAGCCGCGGGGTGCTGAGGCGCGGCCCGGTTCGGTTCGGTTGGGCGGGGAGGCGCCATGGCCCGCAAGAAGCTGTACCGGCCCATCGCCGCCATGGCCAAGAAGGTCCGCGAGTACCGCGCGCGCAAGAACCGCCCGCGGGACTCGGAGCGCTTCGCGCTGGACTACGAGACGATGCGGCGGCCGCTGACGCAGAAGCGGCTGCCGGTGCTGGCGTGGGAGGACGCGCGGCGCGAGAGCCGCCTGCTCGCGCTGCTCTGCCGCCTGCCGCTCTTCGGCGTGGGCCGCCTGCTCACGCGCAAGTCGTGGCTGGGCGAGCACGCCGAGCCCTGCTACTGGCGCGTGGCCAAGGTCAAGGTGGACTACACGGCGCAGGTGGGTCCGCGCGCCGCGCGCGCGCCCCGGCCGCCCCCGCCGCCCCAACCGCCGCCCCTTTCCCTTGCAGAACATGGACCACGGCAGGGCCTGGGGCTACCTGACCTTCAGAGGTAAGGGCGGCTCGCGGCCGCATGAGGAACTGCTCCGAGAAAACCTTCCTAAGCAGGGGAGTGAAGCGGAGGGGGGAGAGCTGCCCTCTCGTTTAGGAAGGTTGGCTCTTCTTGGTTTTGTTAATGAAAAACAAAACAAACAAAAAAAAACATAGCTCAGTTTCTGATGGTGAGTGGAGCTCTTATGTAGAATACGCTTCCCAGAATCTTGCGGGAGAGACGGTGCAGGCTGATGTGGGAAAAGCTGCTGCTCTGACAGGCTTAGGTGGGTGCCAGAGCTGACCTGCATCCCCAAACTTCACAGGTAGGACACTGGGAAAGCAGGAGGACAGTGGGGTAAAACAATCAGTAATGTTGGCAAATAAACTGGAATTGCAAATAAACTGGAATGGCACACCCTTGAGGATGGATGGATGGATTTGCCTTTTTAAAAATAATATTTGCTTAATATTAGAAATATGATATTAGTAGAGTTCTTGAAATACTTTTCATTCAAAGTTTTATGTATACATACATGTCATCAAGCTTCCTATAAGCTTTCATTATGGTAGAGAGAAATTACTCTTATTCTTTGCCTACAGAAACTGAATCACTGAGAGATGAAGTGACTTTTTAAATTAAAAGAGGAAATCAACCATAGAGCAGCTTGTTTAATAGTCTTCTCAGTCTGTTTCTGTTTTAGTATCCCTGGACAGAAGTGGGATCATGCACTGCAGTAGTGAAAATATCGTGTGATCCTTTCAAAGCCTACAGCCAGTTCTAGCAGCAGTGATGCGGGGGAGCCCTCACTTGCTGCATTCCCTGGAGGGGGTTGCTGTTGGTGGCATTTTTCACTTCATCTTCTTTTTCTCAGGCAAAACCGAGGATGAGCTGAGAGAGATCGACAAAGTCATGTACCATGACTGGCGACTGGTGCCCAAGCACGAGGAGGAAGCCTTCAAGAAATTCACCCCAGTGCCCCAGGAGACCATTCGGTACCTTCCATACCCGCCTCTGCTCCGAGCCATGATCCTTGCTCAGTGGCAGAAGGAGGGAAAACCCCTCACGGAGGAGCCGATGCTTGATCTGGAGAAGGTCACAGCTCACCCTGAGGGCACCAAGCAGAAAGCTGAAGGGACACCAGTGTAAAGAGCTGTGTGATCCGAGCTCCCCGTGTGCTCTTGCTGGGGGTCAGAAGCACATCACTTTCCTCCAGGAGGTACATCTGCCCACGTGGTGTGGGGCACCCAGCCTTTCTCACCTCACTTTCTCTCACTTTTCAGAATGTACAGTGACCTCCTCTGAAAGGGAATATGCAAATACATGCAGATTTTTTTTCATAACTTCAGGCTGTCACCAGAGGGACCTTCTTGGTTCTCTCTATATTCACTGAACTCTAGCTCCTGTCATTCAGCTACAATTCTTTGGAGCACGGTTCCCAGCAAAAGTCACAGAAAGCTGAAAGCAAATAAGGATTTGCCTTGTTTCCCAGAGCTGTGTGCAAACCTGGCAAAATAAATCAGTTCTTACCTCTGTAGCACTCTTCCAAGAAAACAGCTTCATTTTCTCCTCTGCTTTCCCCCCTCTCAGTGTATGGAGATCATTGTCACGGTTTAAGTCAAAGTGCAGAACCTTTATCTTATTAGCCCCCCCACAACTAGTGCAGATTCATTTGAGTTCACAGCAGTAAGTGACATGGGAGGAACATGGCTCGGGATAGGAAGCTTCATTCCTGGAGCTGGCCAGCAGGAGAGGAGAGAAACTTTAATGCTTGCAGTAGAACGAGCTTTTACTATTTGAAATCAGTAGCAAACTGCCCCTCATTTCAGTGGTGTATAATTACAAAAATGTAATTCCTTAGTGCAGCTCCTGGAGTTGCTCTTAGGTTAGTCTTGTTAGACTTGTTACTGCCCCATAGCATGGGGGGACACTGCTGCACGGTGCCTCCTCCGCCTCTGCCCAGAGTGAGCACATTGCAGACCTGGAAACCAAAGGCATCTGACTGTAAAAGAAACCTATGTTCAGTAGACTTGGTAACAATTACACAGGAAATCAAACACCAACTAAGGATTTTCCATAACTGCCAAAAAGCTGAGACAGAAAATACTGCCAGCACAGTGCTCACTAACGTGTGAGCATTTCAAGCCCTTGTGCTCAAGACGGGCTTTTCACTTCAGCTTCACTGGACTGAGAATGTATTTTTAATATATCTACATCCAGTTGCTTTAATGGAACCAGTTCTGGATCGGGTTTTCCTTATGTTATTATACCAAGTAGTGGCTTTGTAAGGGAACCACAACCATCCTGACCAAGAATGTGATGTGCTGGTGTTAAACCTTGGAGGCCCAAATCGCCCAGGGCCACGCAGGGGGATGTGGAGGCAGAGGCACCTCAGCTTCACAGCCGGGCTGCGGAGGGGCTCAGCGGATGCAGTTCTGCAAGGGCGTGGAGCGAGGAAGCAAATGTAAAAGAACGGTGCCAATAAAGCCTCTTTCTTCTCTTGTGCTCATTTGTGTGGGGGGCTTCCCAGGCAGGAGCTTGGGTGAGGGGGAACGGTGGGCACTAGTGCTCGAATCCAGGCTGCCCTAGTTTTGCCACTGACAGAGATGCTCCTTCCTGTTGGAAGTGGATGCCAGGCTGGGAAGAGCAGCCAGGGATGCTGGTAGGGAGGAAGGGGGCTCCCTGACGATCCCCAGGGCTGCTGCTGAGGGCCCACGCACAAGTGGCCTGGTGGAAACCAAGCCCTGCAAGGGGCAGCTCAGCTGCCTCCTAGTGCCCTCAGCTCTGCTCCTGGGGACACACTGCCTGGGGTCAGGGCAGCCAGGGACAGTCGGTGCCATCTCTGCTCTCGCTGCTGTAGACTCTGAGCACCGAGCCCTGGGATATCCCAAGTGATGCGTTCCAAGGGATGTGAGCTGAGCACTACTCTCAATGCCACATTTAATCGATGCTGCCAGGTGCTGCCAGATGCAGTTTTCCTCAAGTGCCCTAGGGAGCTACAGGCAAAGCAGCTAATGAGGAAGCAGCCACAGCTTGTCAAGACATTAAAATCATTTCAGAAACTAATGACAAGGGAACCTGCTTCCTGCAACTTATTTTAAACCCTGACAACCAGCAACACTCCTATTTATAGCCTTACTCACAATCATTTTCGCTACTTTCCTGTTGCTCCTTCCCTATTATTGCTGCATACATTCCTTGAACTAATTAACTTCTATACAACAGGTATGAACTCATATAAATGCTACCAAGATTAGGATGAACAAACAGGTGGGGGGACTCGGCCCCCGAAGGCAGGATCGCTGAGCGTCTCTGACCCCACGCGCCCCGTCACGGAGCACCTCGTGTTGAGAGGGGACTTCAGCAACTCGAGCTCCGAAAGCCAAGACTTGGGTGCTGGACCTGGTGCCCCAGCTGAAGGGGACCCTGCCACGAGCAGCAAGGACAGCTAGAGACAGCGGTAGCTAAACAGGGACCACCTGGGCTCACTGCCAGGCCAAGCCTTTTAAAAGCCTCTCTATGGGCTGAGCAGCAAGGCCCGTGCCCCAAACACAGCACACGGGCGCTTGCTGATGTTAACACATTTATTACATACAGAACAGATATGGTTTGTTGTTTGATAGCGTAGGGGACGAAGCACGGGGACGTATTCATACAGCAGTCTCTTTACAGAATGCCATCTTCTGACTGAACAGCGGAGTTTACAGGCCTTAAGACACTTTTAAAATCCTTTTGTAACATACAAGATACTTTACATACATCACAGTGGAGATATGACAGGGAAGTGTGTTGAAGCCAGTCAGCTCTTCACCTTGCTGCCCAGTAACCACCAAATGCTGAGGAACGTGACAGCAAGTGGCTGGTTCTACTCAGCTGTAGCCACCCCCTTTTAAATGTGTGCTTCGCTTGGAGGAAAATACACATCAAACTGGCAAGGAACCTGGTGGTAGAGGCCACAGACCATCTCCTTATGTCGCCTGGGACTGGTGGGTAACAGGCGACCAGCAGTGTCACCCTGACTGCTAAAACCAGATACAGAACAAACAGCAAGAGGTAACTGTGGCACTTCTGTGTTTTCATATGGAAAGTTCTACAGAGCTACGAGAGGGGAGCAGCTAGGGCTTTTTACTCCCTTCAACTAGTTCAAATTAGGAAGCTTACTTGGCATGAACCGTTAGATGTTTGTGGAATCTGCTGCCTAAATGTCTCTTTTCTTGCTAACCTTTCAGCACTTTGTGTTGCAACCCAAGGAGCCCACCCCAGCAGAAGGCATTTCAGGAAAGGGGTGGCAGCAGCCGGAGTTCCCACCGCACAGGGAATCCCTCAGCCAAGCGGCAGCCCCGGGCCTGGTGGTGGCAGGAGGCAGCACATCCTGAGGCCAGCACTGCCCCCGGCAGCCAGGGCAACAGGGCCCCTGCGCAGTCGGTGGCCGAGGCCTCTGTTCTCTGCACACGCAGCCCTGGCCTCCTGGGCAGAGCGGGTGCCCCGGCCTTTCCCTGAACTGTGGACCTGAAAAACTTCCGTGCTGCTGAACCGGGACACTGCTCTGCGCCGCTGGCACCGAGACACCCCAGCGAGCCCCAGACCTCTGCCTAGCTCAGGGAAGAAACAACCACCAGTCTCCCCAAATCCACTGCTGATCACTGCCCCCCACATGCAACAGGGGAGCTCCAGGGAAGCAGGACTCACCCTTCTGCACACAGGGCTGTTTCCATGGTCAGAAAGGAAGGGGACACGTGTTGGACAAACGGTTACCTCTGTATCTGGAACTAGCACTCTAGCCTAAAACTGCTTTTGCTGGCCCTGCTACTTGCTGCTTCTCCTGCAAGCAGGACATGCTCCTGCAACCTCACAGCACTGCCTGCCCAAATAGGACAGCCAGCATTTCCCTCAGGGGTCACCATCCTTGCTGGGAGTGAGACACTTCCAGCTTTTGCCCTGTTGAGTAGCAAGGCCCATCAGTGCTTGTCACATCAGGCAGAGAGGCCCGGAGATCTGGCCTTCTTTGTGCAGCCTCAGGCAAGACACAGCCTTTCTCTACCTTGACTGCACCCACACAGTCCTTCCCAACCTCCCTGCTATGGGATGGAGGAGGAGAGACATCTCCATGCCGAATACCAGCAGCTCCCAGAAGGGGACACATCCTCACGAGTCAGGGTGACTTCACTGCATTAACACACAACCACAGCTCTCTCCTCGCCTGTATTTTAAAGCCAACAAATACTATACAGAGCCAGCTTTCTCACTGAACTTTTCAGACTCTCAAAAAGAATGAACGCAAGAGCCTTTTCCTACCTGATACTTTTGTAAGGGGGAGTTAAAACTCTTGCTGACTTTTCTGTTCTCTAACAAGGCTCCAGCAGCCTCTTGCCACTGCGAATTCCAAAGCCCCTGTGGCCTCTGCAGTGAAACACCCATCTTCCATCTGGCCCTATCAAACAGCCCTCCTTGGACACACGCACCCAGAACACTCCTGCGAAGACAATAGCAGCAGCAGAGGGAGATCTTCCATTTGCTGTACAAAGAATGTGTTCCCTGTGGTAACTGTTCCCAACACTGTTACCCTCTCCAGCCAAACAGCAAGAGTAGTTCCAAAACCTTGAAACTCCTTCCTGCTGAAGGTTCCTGGCTTGGGCCTGGCTGCTCTCAGTCCTTGGGATGTTATCCTGTGCTTCTGTGTACCCTATGGAGAGTGGGTAAGGTGGAAATTCCACTGGTGAAGTAGAAAGGATTTCTTCTGAGGTGCTGGAGAGTTGTGATTCACCGTTGGTGCTTTGGTGGGGCTGCTGGGGTGACTGCTTCTCATGCAGGTGGGAGTGAGGCAACCTGCTGGAGAACCCCACCACCTACCCAGCTGCCGGGCCCTGGGCACAGGGTTTGCACCGTTCTGGCTCCAAGCTTCACTTCATCCACGAGCTGCCATTTCTCTCCTTGTAGACGCCAGCTCCAGAGCAGAACAATAATCCAAGCACGCAGAAAGCGCACGGGCCCAAGATGAAAGCTGCAAGTTCAGAGGTTAGAAGGGGGTCACAGTCCAAGGCAGGAGCCGTTGCAGTTGTCTGGGGTCGGTTTCCAGCAGTAGGTATAATGCAGGAGTTCTGTATGTACATCTTGGCATTCAGGTGGGAGGAGGGAGACTTACATTGGTAGGAAAGGAAAATTTCTCACTCAGGGATATATGATACTTGCCACACGATAATGTGGCTCCTTTCAGCCTTGGAAAGTACTGGCTTCACCTGGGTGGCATCTCCTGCATTCTCTTCTGTCTCATCATCTTCTCCATCCCCTGAAGAGAGAAAAACAAGTAAAGAAGGCAGGAAGAAAAACACAAAGTGACATTGCTCTGGCATCCTTCACAAGACGCTAATACCCCTGCTGCATGACCACTAGACAGCACCAGCTAAAACCTCCCTTGATGCCTGGAGGAGCCTTTATAACCATAGGGTGGTCTTCCCAAGCAAGCCTGTGTAAACAGAACAAAGTGCCTCCAGGAGCAGGGAAATCTGCCACTCCTCAGTTTGGAGAAGCCGGTGTTTACGACACAGAATGGCCTAGAGTGCCACAAGTGCCACAGTGGGACACCAGTATTTGGAGCTCTTGGTACATTGTTTTAGTCTCTTCAGAGCCATTATTGCAGCCTGCATGGCAGTGACAGACAGGAGCAGAGTTTGGCAGCCCTGTGTCACGCAAGGAAACATCCACTGTCCCCCTGGCAGCAGGGTGCAGAGGCAGGGAGCCTCCTGTGCAGACTGCTGCCCCTCTGCAGCCCTGCACCCGTCGCAGCGCTCACCAATGCGGAAGTCGATGTAGCCTTCCCCTCCGCTCAGCACCAGGACGTTCTTCAGCTTCTGCCCCTCGCTCTCGCTGGCCGCCGTACTGGGGTTCTCCGAGGGACTGTCCAACACGCTCCCGTTGAGGGTGGCTAGGACGTTGCCTGGAACGGGAGGGAGCTGCAGTCAGTGCCTGTGCCCGAGCCCCGCACGCTCGGCACAGTCACACAGACTCCACACCAGGCAGCTCAATCCCTTCTGCTGGTGAAACCTACTGCAGTCTAAACTGCATCTGAGCAGGAGATCAAAATGCTGCTGAGAGCCTCCTGCTGCCCAGCAGCTCCAGCCCCTCAACAGACCACAGGAGAGGACTCTGCACAAGGAAGGGACGTGTTCATCCTTACCAGGCACTGAAACGAAGAATTTGACAGCATCCCGGTGGCCGTGGAAGCAGAGCTGTGCCTGAGCCATGGAGCAATACGGAATGAAACTGCTGGCTGATTTGTCACTGTTGTCATCGCCGTACACGTGGATGACTCCACCAGAGCGGCTGCCCTCTCCAGAGGTGGGTGAGGTTTTGTTGGCTGAGAAGAGGGAGGAAGAACATTGTGATAATTCTGGTCCCATTTACAGATCAAAGAGAACATTTATGACACATGAAGGAAAACCTTTTAAGTTGCAGGTCTCTAAAGGTCCTGTGTAAGGAATGTGAAACAGAAAATGACACTGGACTACACAGTCCATCTCCCTGATGTGCTGGTCACCCACTCATGAAAACAAACTAGATTTCTCATCAGATTTAATGTTTGCTACTAATGAGGCTACAAATGAGGTAAACATCCCTGGAGGCGGTGAGTTAGGAGCAACTCTAGAGCACACAAGACACAAGGTCTCTAGAGTGTCCCAATAAATGCCTCTTCCAGCAGCAATTCTACCCAACCTGCAGCAATTGCCTTCTGTCCTAGGAATCAGCCTTGGTCTTTCATACTCTGTGGGGTAAACAAAAGCGCCTGCTGCCCCCATGAGACAATAAGGGCTTTTGTCCTTCCTGCTCTTGAAGAACTACTGCAACTCTTCTGATTCAGTAAACTTGCTCAGGTTCCAAGTCCTTTGCCACGCTGAACTATCAGCATGCAGATTTCTGTGGCAGGGGAAGGCCTCTCCCCTCAGTAAGTGCTACAGCTGTGGATGGAGCCGTGGCCACTCCTCCATCGAGCCCCAATGCCAGAAGAGGATCTCTCAAGCAAGGAACACCTCCCGCAAGGTGCTCTCCATCCACAACTTCCAGGGATTGCAGGTTGAGCTCAGAGGCCCACACCATTCAGGTCAGGGCACTGACGGTATCAGTGGTGCCACCCACAGGAAACAGAACAAAGAGTTCAGGGCTCAGAACAGGAGATGATTCCTCTTCACATACACCCACATCAGAAAAAGAGAAATACCATTAAAAGGGCCTTTGTTTTTGGTTTATTTTTAGAGAGAATTAAATTGCTTAATTGACAATAATTCTGTATTTTGATGTGGGCTGGATTTCAGTTACTACGGGCCTAAGAAACAAAGATGACTGACTTAGCAGGCTCAAGCCCGGATGCTGAGACAAGGCACAGATATTCAGACAGGAGAAAGAGTCAATGTGTGCAAATGGAAGACACCCCCCACAAAAAAAGCTTTCTGCACCTTTGTGCTTGGGTTTGCTGGGAGCAGCTGCATTTGGATGTTCTCACCGGACTGTAAGACAGGGCTGGTACTTGTAGCTTGGTCTCCTAGCTCAGTATCTTGCTTCTAACAGTGACCCAGCATCAGATGCTTTAAACAGAGGAGAAATACACTGCCAACAGCCCTGGGCAGTCACAGAAATATCTTTCAGTGAGAAAAAATACCTGACCTTGGAGAGATTGGGGTAAACCTAAGCATAAACCTGAATAGTGAACTCTGATTCTGCCTTAATTGGCACAAAAGTAAGCAATTTGTAATATTTTTCAAAGATGTATAAAGTCTTGGTTGATTATCCACAGCTGGAAAGTACCACAGCAGCTACTGTCACTGCCCTGGAAACTAATGGGAAAAGCACCCTTGAAAGAAACAGCGAGCAGTCTACCCCTGGAAAGAGCTGACTGAAGTAAACTTTATAGCACAGGTAGAGCTAGTCCCCATCCAAAACCTGGCCTACCAAAATAAGGGAACTACTGAGGAAGAGTAAAGTATTCTGGTCACACTAAATAGATGTGATGGCTGGTGAGATGGGTGCAAATGTTTTTAGCCATGGGGAATGAGAATATTTTCATTAGTGCATCTGGTCGCTTTTCTGCAACTTAAAATGAGAGAGTGACAAGGGAAATGACTGCAGAGAACGGAATGGAAGGGTAGGAAAGTGATTTTGAAGGTCAATGGGTGTGAAAGGATTGAGAGCTGAAGGAAGGAGGCAATGGACTTACCCCGGAGCCCAAGGAGTTGGCCTCGGTGGAGGACTACAGCTAGGCACAGGCAAGGAGTGGGAACACAGAGGGGCACGGGAAGAAAGAGGCAGGATGGGAGAGAAGAAAAAGGTGATTACTGGGAGAAAATTCAGGGAGCAACAGAAATCTATAAACCCAGCAAAACTGTAACAGGAGCTATAGGTTCAGGATCAGTTTATATCCACACTATTCTTGCTTATCTTACTCTTATCCTAAAAGGATAGATGCAGTATCTGAGACAGGAAAGGATCACAAAGACCCTCTGCTAAAATTCCTAGTGAAAACTAGCTGTATCCCAACCACAGTTTTACAGAAGCCCCAAAAGATAATGTCAGTGGTTTACAGCAAGGAACAAGTATTACTCAGAATTATTACAGCAGCCCCAAGAAAGACTGGGATTAAAACAGGGATTCAGAAGTGAGACACTGAGATTACAGTGCACAGAGAGGATGGCATCAGTGGCTTCCTGATGTTGGCCTTGGTGATCTCCAGCTCCCTGGAGAGGAGAGGAGGCATGAGGGGAGGCAAACTCAGTCCCCACTTCCAGAACTAGAACAAGTTTGTTCCTTTTATACAGCACTACTCGTTTGCTTCTCTGCCTGAAATCACACTTCATTAAACCATGCAACAAACCTTCTGCAAAGGAAAGCTCAACTCTGACTTGTTCTCAGAACAAAATTACTGAGAACTTCAATTAACCTTCCTGCAGTAGAAACTTGCCTGTCAACTACCACTGACAGGTCTTCTCACCAGGTCAGATTTAGCTCAATACTGATTTCTGTTTGACTTGATAACAACTGAGTCCTAATTTGACTCAATGGAGCTTTCCTAAATTCAGTATCTGGAAAATACTGTCAGAGATGTTTATATGTCTACACCAATGCAAAATTCCCCCAGAGGTCTTGCCAGTGATTTCTCATCCCATAGTCTCCTTTTGAATACGTCTCTAAGTTTTGTTTCTCCTGTTCCTCAGGAGCAGCTCTAGAGTCAGTTCCCATGTGTATGCCCTGTCAAGGTTACACTCAAGAGAAGACCTTATGGATGGTGGAGATTTGAATGGTCCCCTGAGGAGGAAACAGATTCAGCTGACCTGAAAGGGACAGTAACAATTATCTACTTGGGTTTGGGCAGGTGCAGGTTGAATCTGTCCAACACAACATTTAATCCTGTAATTAAGGAAGTGTTAAACGAAGCTTGAGGTCAGCCATAGTCAGGACTCTTAAAATATTGCCATGATTACAGGTTCAGAGGAAAAGTATCCAGGAAGCATTAGCCAGAGCCACCTGCATAGATAACAAGCATTGTTACTTGGGAGAATCACAGAAGAATCTCTGATAAGTGGCACTTACTCTCTGTCAGTGGGATGGAGATGACGACACCGTTCCCTGTCCCTACCCAGAGGCGGTTGCCAGCAATGAGCAGAGCTGTAATCCGTACAAAGGAGAAGCCCAGCTTTCCAGTGCCTAGGAAGCATGCACGAGAACTGGAGAGTCAGTTATGAGTACAGGACTCAGGGCAACGTCTCCTAATGAATATTGACACCTGTCTGGCCACAGCGAACAACAGGCCATTTACTGACAACCACCACGGCCTCACCTAGCATCTTGCTGACGTATGGCTCGATGTCGACATCCTGGAGATGCTGATGGCTGTGGGCATGGTAAAGCCTCAGCGTGGAATCCAGGCGGATAGAAACCCAGACTCCATCTCCAATCCATGCCAGCTGTCGCACCTGGCTCTCCCGACGAGGATGAGCATCAAAGGATTTCTGAAGTGCCAAAGGGTGAATAAATGCAAGTTCATGAACAGTCTGCAGTTATCTAGACATATACTCTGTTTTGCGCAGTTGTTCTCTTACCTCAATCTGCATTGTTTTAGGTTGGATGACATGGATCTTGTTCTTGTAGCCACACCAGACTCTGTCATACACGACAGCCATGCAGCGGATGGAATGGTGAGTGTGACCCAGGTCCATTAGATGGTAATTGCTGAGATCCCACTGACCATCTAAAGCAAAAAATATGTTGAGGAAAGATGCACTGGATCTTCCATGAGATGTCAATACACAACAGAAACATTCACCTTATACTGAGTTATACAAGCTCAGCTAATGCTCAAGTCTATTTTGCTTCTGTCTGTGAATTTCCATTGAATCCATAATACTACTTGGGGCAAAGCCTTGTACTTACCAAAACCACAATGATAAAAGATTAGTTTGGTGGGCTGAAAGGTCCTCAAATCAAGTTAACTTAAACATCCTTTATGTTGTTAAAAAAAGTTTTCCCTAACTATCATGACAAAAACCAACAGGGAAATAAAAGAAGACAGTCCAAGATGACTCTGTGGAAACTCACTTGTGTTTGCTGCATATGCACAGATTGATTCTGTCACTAATACAGGCTCCTACTTCTCTGGGAAGCCATGGGCCTATTTCATGTGCACTGTGCAGAGGATCTGCTCAGGTTCTATACATCTGAGCTGTGTGCAGCTCTCTGTGCGTGCATTTTACCAGTGATCTGTGATTGCACAGTACCATCCACACAGCCCAAATGCATCAAACTTACTTGATAACTGTGCAGCATATTTGTGTCATAGCAAATACTTCCTAGAAGTGTTCTATATTCATTCTCTATATATTATAAAGTACATAAACACCTATTTTTATCTAGGAAATTTCATGAAATGTTGTAAAAATATGTCTATGTCTGTATAATAGTTAGTTACTTATTTAAGCATGTATCTGTGTTCAGGCAAGGTGGCACCTTTCTTCCTCAACGCAGTACAGTTCATCACACTTACTGCCAAGCTTGCTTTTCTCCGAGTTCTCTTACCCTCTCCTCGGTGGAATATGGCTAGTGTTCCATCTGCCAGAGCAACAAGGACCCTTCCTTTCACATGCCTGAAATCACAGAAAAGTAAATACTTATGAAAGTCTGTGGAAGGAACTTAAATCTTTTTTGACATATCCATGCAAAACATCTTTATGTTTTCACTACAATTCCTATTCAGTTTAACCCTTCCTTAACACCTTCCTTCCTTCCACCCCTAGCATCATCCTGCCTTATACCCTTAGAAGGATCTAAGGTTTATACCTTTTTGTCTTCTGTGTAGTGAGAATATAATCCCTCAGTTTCTCATTAAACTTAAATTCTCCTTTACACTATGAACTCCATCAATTTCAACAAATACCACCCAACTTACACCCTTGTGAAATTTGACTTTCTTCTTCCCACTTGTTTTTTCTCCAGAACTGCTAATCTCATTTAGTACCTCATTCACTGAACTAGGTCAGATCTGCAATTGAAAAAGCTGCTCAGGATGAAGTTTCCCAATGTGCCTCAGAAGGGCAAGAAAAAAGTGACGACTGACAGAAGGGCCACCCTCATCAAGAAGTGATTGCTCAAGCACTGAACGTCACCCTGCGGGGTCCCTAAGCGTGCACACTTACACTAGGCTAAGTACAGAATCCTTCAGCTTTATTGAGTGCAGACACTTCTTCCAGTTGGATACAGCAGAGTGCACATAAAGCCTGCAAAGCCAAATCAGAGAATGTTAGCAACAAGGCTCCACACCTTCTGCCTGACAGAGCTTGACTATTTTTCTTTTTTTCTGGTAGGAAAAGAAGGTACAAAGTGACATTATACCACAGTGCCCAAGATGAGCTGAGTGCTCAAAACAATGACTGATGAGTGAATGCTTCTTACTCCAGAAATGTAAAATCAACTAGAGGTGTGAGGGCTTGGAAAGTAAATCCTGAAGGACATCCAAGGTGAGTTCTGCCAGCTCCTGGGGCACCTACCAGCCGTTCTGTGCTCCCAGCCACATGGTGGGGGCAGCACTGGTGCAAGTCCCAGCAGCATCCCCATTCAATTCCTGATCTGTTGCCACTGTGCTTGACTCTGTCTTCTGCTGCCCATTCTCACTGAAGAGAGAACATTTTTATTAGTATCAGAAAAGAATTCCCATTTATGCTCAGTCTGCATTGTGTAAAAAGATACACTGTACATAGACAGTTTCCTTCTCTTCAGTGTTATTTGATTGCTTGACTTCTGAATCTGCAATTTGCAGTTTATTTTTCCCCCCCAAAAAACAATTAAAAAGTACTTTCTAGTTATATAACTTCCTAGTTATATAACCAAACTTCATGTTTAGCAGTACCATCATATAAGCAGTATTTTCTCTATTCATTTCCAACCCCAAAGAACACGGGGCTAATGTATAGCATTTGCTTTTCTAAAAGCAATTTCTATCCAAGATTTCCAATTTGCTATGTTGGTGCTCACAGCTCCTTAATCCATCACTTCGGTCCTATGCGTAAGAATTTTTGAGTTTTCTCATTATCTTTACAGTGTATTATAGGTACTAGTAGACTAAGTTTATACAGAAATGATGAGCTCCTCTGGTAGGAACATTAAATGCAGCATAGTTGGCAAGGCCTGTCTTAACAGCAAAATTCTCAAAATTCTCATTGGAACATCAAATATTTGCTCTTCAAAAGTTGCAACACAGGCTGCTGCAGGTTGAATCATGTTTATTTTCATTTTATTTCTTCTTCTCCCTATAATTCCACCTGTAATACTCTGTAGCCACAAACCTGAAAAGAATTGGCACTTCATGAAAATGAGAAAGTCAAGCTGGTTCTCTTCACTTACAGCTTATGCAGACAGAGCACACGAAGAGCTGAGGTGACACATGGGCAGCCTACCTGTTCTGCCTAGGAGGTGCCTGAGGAGGGACTGGATCTGTAAACACGTGCTCTGTGAGTGGCCCAGGCTGGACCTGAGCAGATTCGGTCTCACTTGTACCATTCTCTGGTATCTCGGTAGCTTCTGTCGCTTCCTCAGTAGACTGGGACTGGTTGACCTTCCCATTGCAGACCGTAGCCACCTCACCTGAAAAAGATGACGCATTGCAAGATGTACAATAGGCTGAAGACTGAGATGGAAGTGACCTATAAAGAAACCTGGCTTTCAATTTTTAACTTATCCTTGCCTGCATAAGGCAATCAAGCCCTGAACCTGCATCAGACAGCAATTTATCCAGAGGTTTTTTTTTTTTGCTCTGAAGAAAACACAGACTGCTTTGAAGTCAGGCACAATCTATGACTAGCAAAGCACCAGAAGTTCACCAAAGTTGTCACTGTAGTCATTAATCCACAAGAACATTATTTCCTTTTTCATATAGGGTTAATTGACTTAACAAGATATGTTAAGAAACTTCTTAAGGTCTACCAAGTTGTGAACTTGGGGTCAGGAAGATGAGGCTGTAAGACCATCAGCTTTTAAGGGATGAGCTAAAACTGAACTAATGTTACATGTGATGTCCAGAGACTCACTCTGTCCCTTGTCCAGCACAGGTGTGTCACCACGCGAGGAGCAGTTGCTTCGTGGCACGTTGCAACGGGTCGCACAGCCCACCAAAGTGATTCCTGCCAAGACACCATCTGTTCCAGACGACTCCTCAGGATTAACATCTCCCTCCAAAAAGATCTCGCCTGGAGGATAATCACTCTCACTGGCCGCTGAAGGGCAAAGAACAAATTCTCCCATAAATTTAGCAGTCACTGCTAAGGCAAACGTAGCAGTACTCCTGAGGTAGCCATGCAGAAGGAAGATGCTGATCCTTGGAGCTCACTAGCCCCAGGGAGGCAGCACAGCATCTACCAGCACCAAGGCAAGTGCCCTCATCCTAGACATCAACATCCAGGGCAGTCAGAGGGCCCTCCCAAACCTGGGCAAGGCTTGCTCCAAAGAGCCGTCCTGCGTGTGCCAAAGGAACCACTTACTAAGTGCTCATAAGATCTCCACAGAATAGTCCTAGGAGAAGGCAAGATCTGTGTTACGGTCTTGAGGAACATTACTCAAGTAAGATCTATGGGTTAGTTCTGAAGCGAGGACACTATTTGTGACTCCTCACAGGAGTAGGTGACCCTGGACAGACAGGAACCAGTGTCTGGGCCCCACTTACCAGGGATGCTGGAGATGCAGAGCACATGAGCATTGCAGACAGTGAACTGGTCCACCACTGTACCAGGCTGATTGGCATCAATGATTACAACTTTACTTGTTGACAGGGTACTGGTGAGGATCCAGACACGACTGGATGTGGCATCCATTTCATGAAGCTCCTTTGTCTTCAAGGAAAGCAAATACACAGAAGAATCAGTGCTCCTCTCACTCAGATCAGACTAAGATGTCACTCTTAGATTAGACTAAGCCCAACAATGCTCAACATCTTTGTGCATGCAGAGACCACACTGCCAGCTCTGGAGAGCCAAAGTCTCCTCCTAGCTGAGGAAAATAAACACTCTGAGCAACACAAATTTCCTTCACATCGCTGCACTTGTATTTGGAATCTCAGCCAAGGGAGTGTTGTCATTAGTTTCTTTTCTAAATTGTCTCATTAATGTCACAGAGCACGTGTTTCAGATTAAATACCATGAATATGGGATACAAAAACTATCAGACTAAGCAAGCTAATTAAAGACATACCATAGGACAGCATTATAATATAGCTGTTAAAAAAAAACAAAAAAAAGAATAAAAATTCAAATTACCATCTTCAAGTCACAGTTTCGTTCTTGAAAATAACTTAAGACTGTCTTAAAAAACAGAGCTGGAAGGAATCTCAAGAGATTCCTGAACCAAATGGACTAATGGACTATACTAGATCTATGCCTTTCTTAATGAAGTTTTTCCTTTCTTTGCTGCCCACTCCCCCTTTTTTTTTTTTTTTTTAAAAAAAAACTTGCAAACTTGCAGAGATAAGGACTTCATAAGCTTCCTAGCAACTTCATCAACTGTTTAACTACCCTTATCATAAGGAAGTTTTTTTCAAACTCCAAACATGTTTCAAAAGCAGAAGTTAGAAGGTTTTTTTTTTTAAGAGATGACTTATTCCAGACCACACAGAGTTAGCGGCAGAGTCAGCACTCCACAAACCTTCTCTACAGGACAATGCCTCAGAAATATTGAAATAGTTACAAAACTAGGAAAGACTTCACCAAGTCAGTCAATCATACTGACTCCCAAGGCGGATAATGGGAGCAGATAAGGGATGGAATTAAAAATCAGTGGAGAAAAAAAAATTGTTTTTCTTTTCTGACCTTTTTCTTCTCAGGAGATGTATGGTTGCTCTTGTTGTTCTCGCCTTCCACTTCCCGGTCACAGGTGAGAGGATCACGCCCAGGTTCCAGTTTCTGTCCATTCCCAGATTCCTGCTCAAAAGGTCTCCATCCCATGAGATTGACTCCAGCCGCGCACCACAGCTACGAAACAAACAGAAATCTTAAACTAAGATTTCTGCCGCTCTACAGTCCCCTCTTTCCTAGATTTCTTACATCCTAGAGCACGATTCAAGGAGCTAAGCCACCAAAAATAAACTCCTCCTCCAAAAGGATATCTCTGAATATGGATATTCTGAGAAATATGGAAGAAACAGAAGCTCACATTTTCCATGTCCTCCTCCTGCGTTGGACTGGAACGCAGAGACAACATACCTTCATGGTTGGGTCCTTCTCCACTAGTGGACGACAATACACAGGCACAGGGACGTTCTTCATGCGAGTGTCTTCCTGACCCCCATTGGGACTCAGCTGTGGAAGAAGAGAAGAGGGGAAAGACAGTACAAGAGACTACACACAAGGCTACTGCAAGAGAGACACAACCAGTAAGCTGGAATGAAGCCTCTGAGCCTCAGAGAGAGGGTGTCATTGGCAGCTGATGCTTCATCTTGCATCTTGTGTGAAACACAATGCATAAAGGGATGGGACCAGTCTACCTGAAAGAATGTCTCTCTCACCACAGAAGGTTTTTCATCTTTATAACATTAAATGATGGGAAGTGTTCTCATAGTACAAATATCCCACGTGCAAGCCCAGGCAGAATAACACAAGAAGCAAAAACAAGTATTGGGGTCTAGATGAAGAGGGTTAACTCCTCCTGTTTTGGATTAGGTTCTTTCAGCACCTTTCATGCAAAAAAGCATCCCCTCTATCGACTTAGGTGCAGATACAAAAAGGATATATTTAATAAAAGGATATATTTAATCTCTGCCTACAATTATCATACAGATAGATCATGGATATTATACTTCTAACTGGAATATTTAGCAACTAAGGCTACAGAATTAGATCTTCCCTAACATCACTATAAATAGCATGACATGTTCTCTCCCCTCAGCCTCTCAGGGGAGCGGTCCCTACCTGCTTGTACTTGGCAGGGAGACTCCAGCCACAGGCCTGCAGTCTCCCATCATCGTTCCTCACGTGCTCCCGGACCTGGCGGTACTGCTCCCGCTTCTGCTCGCGACGGGCTGACGAGGTACAGTCGCTGCGGAGAGAAGCGACACTGTTACTTCCCCATCTAGGGTCAGAATCAGAGGCAGGAGGTCAAGGACGTGTTGCCATAGCAGGGAGAAGAAAAAAATGGACAAGAAGTCAAAGAACACAAAGCAAAACAAATCCACCCTTGCACAAGCAGAAAGGAGATGGAGGAAAACAGAGGCAAGGAAAAACAACAGAACAAAACAAACAAAGAAAAAAGCACCTTAAGTAGTGTACCTAGGCAACCCTAACCTCTAATTCCCTGTTACCTGGACAACTGTCATCTCCACTTCTGTATTCCAAGAACCCTTCAGAAACAGGGAAACAACCTTCTGCAAGATCATACCAGTTTTTGCTTAGCTGTTTCAAGTTTACTGATGTAATGTCTCAATCAAGAAGACATTCAGAGCTCTTCTATTTTTTACTACAGTCAACTGTTTATTTTTTTGGTCTGTTTTAAGATTTCCTCTGCTGACTAGAAAAATATGCACAAACTGTACTGCTTTCAACAGAATTACTCCAGCTTTGCACTGGCAAATCTAAGAAGAAAATCAATTTGTGAGCTCTCAGGATACATTTTACTATAATCAAAGGATGTTTGATGTCAGTTCCAGCTCTCAAAAGGTTTTTAAAATACCACAGATCCAGGGTACAAACAACATCAGCAAAAATCCAAGCCAAAACAACCCCCCTCCACACACACATATATATATGGATATACATACTTAAAACAAAAAAACAACCTCCCACTAAAACAAAACCGTTCCTTGCACCTGCTTCCTCTCCTGGGAAGAGGATGAGAGAACAAACAACTTCTAATGGTAGTTGGTCACATTATTTAATGCCCTACTGGAAAGCACTCAGACACCACATGATAACTCTGACATTGCAACTAGAAGTGAACTGAACAGTGGGTATCTATAAAATATAAAATCACGCTCTAAAGTAAACCTCTCCATCCATTCCACTGCCTTTCCTACAAACTTTACTACAACATTCTCCAAAGTCTTTCACAAAAACATCACAAGCTGAACAGCAATGCCTCGCACTGGTAAGGCTTGAGGGCACAAAGCTACTGCCAGCTTGCTGAGCTCATTCGTGTGGCAACCAGAGAGGGAAAGATTAAACAGATAAACACAAGAGTCAGAAACTTTTTAATGCCACTTGGGCTTCTTTCTTTTTCTATTAGAAAACAGCTTATAGAAAGAAAGTTAGTAGTTATTTGGTAAAGCTGCTGGGGGATCTGGCTTTGCGCTTAGCCCACGACTCACTCTTCAGGGAAGAATTCAAGCGTGCGGCTGCCGGAGGAGATCTGGCACATGGTGTGGCTGCGCCGCTGGCTGAACCCTGCCGTGGTTGGAGACTTGTAGTGGATGTTCACCGACGGGTAGGTCCTCTTTGCTGGGGGGGGACTTGAGGACGAGCTGAACAGACGGCTGAAGCTAGGGTCAGGAAAAGGTAACAAGTAAGAGAAAAGGGAGACAATCTAGCACAGATTCACAGCAGGGGAAGCCTGAGGTACAAAATCAGGGACTTTAAGCCCTCTGTGAGAGCTGTCCTACTTTATTTATTATATATGTTTTTGCATTTCAGGTATTTGTTCTCAGATTGTCCTCTTTCTGAGTTTGTAAAACCAAACTGCTATGAATGTGCAGAGCAGATTTTATTTTAACTAAAGACAAAGGAAGACCATGTAGCCAAAGAGTTCGGCTAAGAATGCTTTTAGCATTAACACCAGAGGAAGTTGATGTGTAAGATAGGAATGGAACTTCTTAATCTTAAACAAACCACCAAAGGACTTACAATTGCCAAATAGTGGACTTCTTTTTCTCCTGGACGGATGGGTGCTCACGGGAAGCTCTAAGGACAAACACAGCAGACAAGTTAATTTCAGTATCTTCCACCCGAATTCATGCCAATCAACACGCAATTTCCATCAAGGAAGTTAAATCAAAACCTCAAGTTAATTTTAACAACATTTCAAAACACAGCAGAGGAAGTGATATACAGTCTTCTTTGATGGGAGCACACCTAACAGGCTTTTCCCTCAGCATTCATATTAAGTGCAAATAAGTTTGTTCAATTCCCAGTTTTATCAACGCCCCTTAATGTCATCAGGACCAAAATAGCACCCTTGAATCACAAACCCCAGAATTCATTACTTAAAAGCAACCCTCGCTACAATTTCTCCTAGCCTCATTAGCACACAAAAAAAAAACAAGAGAAACAACTGTTCAGTCTCTTCAAGTTACTATGGCAACTCTAGTCTTGATTTGGAACTCAGATTGAGGAATGAGAGGAAAAATTGTGTATTGCAAGAGAAACATCTACAAGTTCAGAAAAACTTACAGCATTTCTCAAATCAGTATCTTCACGGCTCAACATGACCAGGTTCTATCCTAAACGGGATTGTTCACCCAGCCTTACCTGATCATCTCTGTCCACCTTACAGCCTCCTGGAGCTCCATCAACCTCTCTTTGTATTGATTGCGTTCCATCAGAACCCGGGCCATTTCCACACGTGTGAAGCGGCGACGCTGAGCTATGGGAATGTTGTCCTGTAGAGGGGAGGAGCACTGCTTCAGCCAACAAAAAAATGGAAGGGGATTGATGTTAGTACTGGAAAAGTCAGCAGAGAGACATATTTGTTAGTTCTCTTTCTCTTCTGTTTAATTATCCTCTACCTGCCCCATGTGAGGTGCTAATTCTAGACCAGTGATCTTCAAACCATGACCCATGGACCTCTTGATGTTCAGCAAACTCACATAAAATGGAGTAAGAAACACCATCAAACTGAAAACCTTATCCAGAAAATATCATCACTAAAGTGTTTTAGTGGTCTACAAGGAATCTGTAGAGTGGATAGTGGTCCATTGGTCCAATTAGTTTGGAAACCAGAGTCTTATTGCAACAGATTTTGTAGTAAATCTAATCACAAGTGGCAGGGAGCAACACATAATGCTAAGGGTCCCCTCAGTAGGACTAGGAGGGAGTCAGTCTGTTAGTACACACTAAGCAGATGAAGCTGCAGGGCACAGAACACTAAAGAAAGTCCTTCTCCTCTTTACCTGGCATCCCACAACTCACCTGCTCATTCTCAGAATATGGCTGAGAGCTGCTTCCCTCTAACCACTATGCAGCATGGATAAAAGCACACATTTGAAATTCCCAGGTTCAGTAATTTCCCTAGTTAACTACAGCCCCAAATGTTCACATACACAGAGGAAGTGTCCTGATAATGGCTGATAAGTAATAGTTTTGTAAAACCATTTCTAAGGGAAAGTGGAACACTCTTTATAATTCATTAGGACCATCCTGACAGCTCAAAGAGTTCAGAGACACTAGTTAGTTTCACATATGCACAACCTTTTTTTTTTTTTTTTGTAATTCAGCCCTGAAAAATCTACAGTTCCAATATTTGTGTGGCCACCTGCAAGCCTAGAAATTTTTTAAATTATATCCTCGCTGCATTACACATCTGTTTTGGTCAAACCATGGTTTGAAAAACAGAGGTAGGGGTGATCTCCTGTCATCTGGCTACTGCCAAACATCAAGGCAACCCGCAGCTGACCAGCTCTGCCTTCATCATTAACCAAGGCAGAACAGTCTGCACTTGAAGACTCATATACACAGTAATATAGAATAAGTACATAAACCCCCTTTCCCCGCAGGCATTTTAGTAATGTAATATACCAATTCTGTACAGAGATAGCTGCTTACATCCTCCACCTCCTCTTTGGGTTCTCGTCGGGCAACAATTGCTTCAGATTTCACTCTAGGAAACAGAAAGAAATGCATCAAACCAGCAAGTGATACAGTGACTTACACTGTTGGGCAGGACGTGTTTGCAGGAGGATGATTGTCTAGAGGCATTACAGGGCAACATGCTCAAACCATGAGATGTACCTCCAAATAATGAGAAGCTTCTCTGTATTTTTTTTCCTTTACCTAGGACATCAGCCCATTTCGCTGGAAGATGTGAAATGAGAGCTAGGCCCCAAAATACTGGTGACTATCTACCTTGGAGACACCATCTGTTTTCACCTAGATCTTAACTGACCTCTGAGCAGTCAAAATCCTTGCTTAATTTCTTCTTCTGCACTGCTTCTTTTCAAAGCAGTCAAAAATT
>JAVCKT010022876.1:0-34574 GCA_032273925.1 Rhynchotus rufescens
TTCCCCTCATTTTTTTGCCCTTTTTTCCCCTCATTTTTTTGCCCTTTTTTTCCTTTATTTGTTTAAATACTTCCATAACTGGATGCAAGGCAGGGAGCGAAGGTTGCACAGCCCAACTGGAAGGATGGCTCCACAGATCCGAGCCCGCATCCCGCACCGGGGGTCCCAGGGGCTGCATTCCTGCCCGGCGGCAGATAAGGATCCCGCCTGGCGCCGGCACCACTGCCCTTATCAGCAGCCTCCCCGACAGAGCCCCAGGCCACTGATAAGGAGAGAAGAGGCTCATTCATCCTCCTCCTCCTTGACTGACCATGCACTGAGAGGCACTGGCGCGGAGATGGACGAGCGGGATCGCGCTTCCACTCGGGATCATGCGAAGCCCCTAGGATCCGGTGCGACTTCTCCAAAATGTCCCACGTTAATATTTGATGCCTTTCCTCCGGGGCGAGCATTAAAAAGAAATGAGATGAAAAAAGTTGGAGAAAGAGAAGGGCCGTGAGCTGCAGCACGATCGTTTTTTACAGCTTCCTGAGGATGCTGGAGCAGTGCGTGGATGCAAAGTGGTCCATGCCCTGGTGGGAAGGATGTCTATGCTCGAGAGATCATTTTTCTTCCCAGGAGATGGGACCTCCATGCACAAGAGTGTCCCCCCTAATCCCATTGCAGTTAATGCTCCCATTGGAGGTCATTTCCTCATGTGCCAAAAGAGGCAAAAACTCCTTATAAAGGTAAAAGCCCCCATTTTTGCAGGGATTCAAGTGGAATAAGTAGTGCCTAAGACATGGATGCAGCGTCTCGCGCACGGAGCCAGGAGCAGGTACCCCAGGCACGTGGGAGAGCCGCGGCCAGATGTTTCCCAGATGTTCCTCACTTCCTGCCTGGCTCCTCCACATTCGGCCCTTTATGTACTTGTTTGTTTTGGCCGGCGAGCAAAATATAATAATAATAATTAAAAAAAAAAAAAAAAGGCTTTTCCAACACGGTTCCCAGGGGGCCGCCAGCTCAGGATACATAATCCGCGCTCTATTCACTATTGTCTCACGGCGGCCCCGCACGCAGCCGCGCTCGCACGCCGCTTTTGTCAAGGGCTCCTTTTCCCACATGACGTCTTCTCTCCACGGGCCACCGGGCATTTTCCTCCTGGAGACGCGGTGGGAATGTCCCAGCCAGCTCCGGGAGGAAGTCGCCCTTGTTTTACCTTCCCCTCCTGGGCTGCCTCGCTTGGATGCTCTCCTCCGCGTGGGGCAGGGAGGCTGGAGCAGCGGGAATGTCCTCTGGGAGGGCCTGGTAGTGATGCAACGTATGGCAATGCTGAAGGAGAGGAGCCTCCTCGATCCCTCCGGGGTTATATTGACTCCCTAAAGTCAAAATAGGCAGGCCAGGGAGCAGCATCCTGCTCCTTGGAGAGCTAAGGGCTCCTGCTTGTGCCTCCATCCTGGCATCTGTCCTCATAAGCCCAGGATGTGGATGCTGATCCCAGGCAGGTGTGCTTGGTGGTACCACCTGCCCGGCCAAACCTGCTCCTGGCTTTTCCGTGGGTTTTGTGCCTGGGAACAAAGGGAGGAAGGCGAAATGGGGCAGAAGAAAAGGTGGAAGGGCTCATTCGGCGCGGCGCCGTCGGCGGCACGGCAAAGAAAAGAGCTCTCAAAAGGTGGAAGTTCTCAATGGTGGGACAGGAAGGTGCTCTGGGTGCGTGGCTGTCCCACCTCACTCCGGAGCAGAGGGAAAATCCCGCCTGGAAAACCAGTGCCAAGGGCTGGGTGCCAGCCCTGGACAGTTCATCCATATCTATATCATCTATATCTATATCTAGTGCTGGGCTGAGCACTAGCCTGCTCGTGTCAGGGCTCCCCACCTGCAGCTCCCTGGCATGAGGATTAAATCCCAAGGAAGGAAAAGGGGAGCAGAAGCCGTTTCCTCTAAGCCAATGCCCTCCTGATGCTTTTCTCCTCTAGTGGGTGAGGACAAAGCGCTGAAGCGTGGGGGGCAGGGAAAAAAAAAATCTTAATATTTGGTATTCCAAAGCAGCAGGGATTATTTCTCCTCTCCTTTTTTTATGCCTTAAACCTCTTTCCATCCCTCTTCCCCCTCCCCCTCGCTTTCTCCCCACGTGTCCCCCGTTGTCGCTGTAAAACGAGAAGGGAAGAAAAGGGCAGAGAAAGGACAGCGGAAAAAATGTTTTCAGCCTTTGCACGTTGTTGTTTTGGGATTTTTTTTTTCCTTTTTTTTTTTTTTTTCCCTCCTCTCTTTGCTTTTGCAGAGCAGCAAATCTGGAAGATTAAGAGCGGCTTTAAAGATAGTTGAATAAACTGGGTCTTAGCCCTGCAGGTCTCGTGACGGTTCCTCCCCCTCCACTGAACTCGGGGACAATTTGGGGCAGGATAGATCTTTTTTTTTTTCCTGGTGTCCTGGTGCCTTTTTTGTTCTTGTGTAGTTGTTTTTTTGATGGATATGATAGTGTTGTAGCAACATGGTGAGAGGTAACTAGTCATTTCTTGGACTTGGTGGGGCAACAAGTCCATCTCTGATCCCCTCTTGTCTTCCCCCTTGCAGAAATGACTCTTCCCCTTGCAACCGAGCCACGGTGCTCTCAGCTTTTTCCCCTCGTGCAAGCCAGAGCAAATAAATAAAGCCCCTGTAGTTATCACATACACTCAGAGCGATGCTCAGAGCCGGGTTTGCATCAGCCGCCCGCGGGGACGGCGCTCCTGCCCGCGCGCTTAATCCTCACGGGGAGGGATGCGAGCGGCGCGGCCGCTAATGCTGCCCTAATCCCGCGCGTGTTTGCAGGGATAACGGCGGCAGGGGAGCGGATTTTGACGCTTTCCCCCAGGTGCAGCCGCCCCGCAGGCCAGGCACCTTGGAAAGGGGCTGCTTTCCTTGGATAATGCGGGAACGGGGCGTCCTCGTGCTGGCCGGGGGGTGTGGGTTGTCGCCGCCGTGCACGCGGGATGCGCTGGCTGTGAACATCTGCAGAGGGCTCGCGAGGAGCAGATGCTGCGGATAATCCCCCGGGATTAAAACGGGCAGCGCTGTTACTGTTTGGCCTTGCCTGCATCCCGCATCCTGCCCGGCGATGCTCGTGGCTACCACCTTGGAAGCCGCCTCCGTGTCCCTGTGCAATGGGAAAGATCCAAGCGCTCCTCGTGCTTCCTTGGCACCGTCTTTCCCAACGCCTCCCAAGAGGCCGCGATCCGAGCAAGGGAGGAATGAACCCACGCGAACCCCTGAGGCTCACAGTGCGTTCCCTCCATCTCGCCGCAGGGCTGGAGTACCGGGATGCGCTTCCCGACTCCTTCCCGTCAGCGCCGGCGGAGCTGCTGCCGCGCTTCTCGCTGGAGCCGCAGGACGCCTACATTGTGAAGAACAAGCCCGTGGCGCTCGCCTGCCGCGCCAACCCCGCCACGCAGATCTACTTCAAGTGCAACGGCGAGTGGGTCAACCAGAACGACCACGTCACCACCGAGAGCCTGGACGAGCTCACCGGTGAGTGTTGTTGGGAGGCGCGTTGGGCATGGGGCGGTTTGGAAACGTGCATCCCTCGTCCCGGCTTGGGATGCGCCCGGCACGCCGCGTCTCACACTCTGTCCCCCGCAGGGCTGCTCGTGCGGGAGGTGCACATTGAGGTGTCGCGGCAGCAGGTGGAGGAGCTCTTCGGCCTGGAGGATTACTGGTGCCAGTGCGTGGCCTGGAGCGCCGCGGGCACCACCAAGAGCCGCCGGGCGTACGTCCGCATAGCGTGTAAGCATCGCTCTTGGTCCTGCCGCCAGCAAGCGGCTTCCCGTGCAGCCGAGCAGGAGGCTTGCAGCACCACCTAGTGATTCTGGGAGGCATGGGATGGCCGTGTTATTCCCAGGGAATATCCCTTACTCCATCCTACCTCGCTCCGTCCTCCTGAGGTTTTGTGGAGTGACCGCTGGGTTTCTCCTCCGCAGACCTGAGGAAGAACTTTGACCAGGAGCCGCTGGGCAAGGAGGTGCCGCTGGAGCAAGAGGTGCTGCTGCAGTGCCGGCCCCCCGAGGGGGTGCCGCAGGCCGAGGTGAGCGTCCTTCCCACCACCGGGGACGCTCTGTCACCTAGCCTTGCCCCGCTGAGCCTTGCCCCATGTCCTGCTCTCCGTTGGCAGGTGGAGTGGCTGAGGAACGAGGACGTCATCGACCCCAGCCAGGACACCAACTTCCTCATCACCATCGACCACAACCTCATCATCAAGCAGGCCCGGCTCTTGGACACCGCTAACTACACTTGCATGGCCAAGAATATCGTGGCCAAGCGCCGGAGCACCACAGCCGCCGTCATCGTCTACGGTACGGTCTATGTCCCCCTTTGGTGCTGCCAGAAGCTTTTGAGAACCAAAAAAATATGTGTAGCATGAAAGAAAAAGAGCATTAAGAAGGCTAGAGCTTGACTGTGTTGTGCATGGGGTGCATGAGATGTGGAGGAGTCTCATGAGTTGCTTGTGAAGGGAGTGGATCATTCCAGGGTGTCGGCAAAGATGGGAGGACAGAGTGACTGTAGACTTAGCCCCATCCTCAAGCTTCCCTGCCGGAACAGGCCCCCTTATTCTCGTGGCTGTGGCTTGAGGCGGTACTCTGTATATTGACCCTCTCCATCTTCCCCTCCAGTGAACGGCGGCTGGTCCACCTGGTCCGAGTGGTCTCCTTGCAACAACCGCTGTGGCCGGGGCTGGCAGAAGCGCACACGCACCTGCACCAACCCGGCGCCGCTGAACGGCGGCTCCTTCTGCGACGGGCAGCCTTTCCAAAAGATCACCTGCACCACGCTGTGCCCAGGTAGGTGGGACTCATGGTGCCGCATGATTGTGGAGTTGAGGAGCGGGTCTTGAAGCTCACCGTGCTCTCTCCCGCAGTGGACGGCGCGTGGACGGAGTGGAGCAAGTGGTCAGCGTGCAGCACAGAGTGCACGCACTGGCGCAGCCGCGAGTGCGCCGCCCCGGCGCCCCGCAACGGCGGCAGCGACTGCGCCGGCGGCCTGCTCGACTCCAAGAACTGCACGGATGGGCTCTGCGCACACAGTGAGTGCCCACGCGCCGCGCTCCGCTCCCGCCCGGCATCCGCTCGGGTCTGCACTTCGTTTCGCTTCGTTTCCATCCCACCATCACCATTTTCACCGCTTCTTTTCTAACTTTGTTTTCCCTGACAGATAAGAGAGTTCTAAGCGAACCCAAAAGCCACCGTAAGTCCTCATTTCATGGCCATTCTCTTTCGTTGGTTTGCATTGGTGTGGTTTTGTTCCATTTCATCCCTGGTAGGGTTCATCCTCCCTCGGGTCCTGGGGAAGGAGAGCTGGAAACTGCATTTTCTGAGCTTTTCTGTGCACTAAACTGCGCCTCGTGCTCCAGGGGTCACAAGCCCCTTGCTGCCTCCGGGAATGCCAACTGAGAAGCCTGTGGACATCTGCCTGTTGCTCCCCCAAAATGCCCTACTGAGTTACCCTCATCTTCCTGAAGTTGGGTATCGCCGGAGGCATCAGGGCCTGGGTTCTTCCATTCCCATTTCTAACAATTCTGGCCTCCAAAGAGGCTGATGCAGAGGGTGCATCCCCTGCTCAGCGAGCAGAGGGAAGGGGCTGCCTTGGAAGAGCTTGAGGGCTGCTTGGCAAAGCTGGCCTCAGGTTCCCCCTTTAAATGAATGCTCTGGAAGAGAAGTAGTCTGAACTTGGTTGTGATCGCAAGGCTGAGGCCAGGGTTGTGCTCAAGCGTGTAGCCATAGGTACAAGAAGATGCTGGTGAAGGGGGAACAACTGGAAGGGACAGGCCGAGCGGTGTGAGTGAGCACATCCAGACCCCGCCACTCGCTGTAGATGGAGTGCTTTGCCTCATGGCAGTGTGCAGCACACGCTGGTGGGCCTCGTGGAGGTGGATGTAGCATGGATGATGTCTGGGTGGATGGAGAGCATCACATGCATGAGCTGTGGTGGTTGGTGGGTTCCTGCTGCAAAAGCTCAATGCTGGTGCTGCTTGTGCTTCTGTGGCCAGGTGTCCTGCAGGGTTTGGGGACTTACTCTCCTTGTTGTTTGGCTTTGCTCTGCCTCCTCTATCCCACTGTGGTGTCTCCAGCAGACCTAGTACAAGCACTTCCCTCGGGCTGGTGTCCGCACTTGGTGAGCACATTGGTGTGCAGTGATGGGGCCGGGCTTGCGCTTCTAATGCTCCCTCTGTCTTTCCTCTCCCAGTGCTGGAGGCCACGGGTGATGTGGCCCTGTACGCCGGGCTGGTGGTGGCCATTTTCGTCTTCGTCGTGATCCTCATGGCTGTCGGTGTGGTGGTGTACCGGAGGAGGTGCCGGGATTTTGACACGGACATCACGGACTCCTCAGCTGCTCTGACCGGAGGCTTTCACCCCGTCAACTTCAAGACCTCCAGGCATGGTAAGAAGGGAGCCTATGTGTCTCTCAAGGGCTGTCTGATCATCCGGAGGGACAGGGAAAAGGCGGAAGGAGTGGAACAGGAATTGGTTTCTGATGAAACCCATAGAGGGTTTTCCAGGTTTGCCTCTTGGTTAGGTGGAGCGGTTTCAGCTCCCCTCCTCTCCGCTAATGCCATCACCCAATGTCTGTCCCACCGCTGTCCCTGCAGACAACCCGCAGCTGCTGCACCCCTCGATGCAGCCAGACCTGACGGCCAGCGCGGGCATGTACCGTGGCCCCATGTACGCCCTGCAGGACTCCTCTGACAAGATCCCCATGACCAACTCGCCCCTGCTCGACCCACTGCCCAGCCTCAAGATCAAGGTGTACAACTCTTCCACGACCTCCTCCTCGACGGGGCTCCACGACACCACGGACCTGCTTGGAGGGGTCCCAGCCATGGGCATGTATCCGGGTGAGAGCACCAGGGACAACTTCGGCAACGTGCGGAGCAAGACCCTGGGCTCCCAGCATTTCCTCAGCCTGCCCCGGGAACATGGCAACAGCGCCAGTGGCACCTTCGGCTACCTGGGAGGGAGGCTCAGTATCCCAGGCACAGGTAAGTCCTGGGCCAAAGAAGTGGGTAGACCTGGTGGCTGCTTGGTAGGAGAGGAGGCCAAAGAAGTGGGTAGACCTGGTGGCTAGTTGGTAGGGGAGGAGGGTAGAACTCATAGCTGGTTGGTAAGGGAGGAGGGTAGAAGGGGTGGTAGAGGAGGCAGGTAGAGCTGGTGGCTGGGTGGTAGAGGAGGAGGGTAGAGTTCATGGCTGGGTGGTAAGGGTGGTGGGGAGATCTGGTGGCTGGATGGCAGCCCCTTGGCTCCATCCTGCACCACTTAAAGCTGGACGTAGCAGTGAAGGAGAGGGAGGATGGATTTGTCATGGCTAACGGCGTGCCTGTGTGCTGTGCTAGGGGTGAGCCTGCTGGTGCCGCACGGAGCCATTCCTCAGGGCAAGTTCTACGAGATGTACCTGGTCCTCAGCAAGGCGGAGAGCGCCCTGTGAGTCCTGCATGCCGGGCCCCTTGGTCATGGCGTCAAGCCATGGCACAGCCCCTTCCCACACCATTGAGTTGGCCTGCTTCCCTGGTGGTGGGTCTCATCAGGCACCCCCTTTCCTGGTCCTTGCCCATGCTCCTTGTCACCCGCTGCCATCCCTGTAGCCAAGAGCTGCTCTCTCTCTCCCCAGCATGCCCGCTGAAGGCCATCAGCCCACGGCGCTGAGCCCCGCGGTGACCTGCGGGCCCACGGGCCTGCTCCTGTGCCGCCCCGTCGTGCTCACCGTTCCCCACTGTGCCGACGTCAGCTCCTCAGACTGGCTCTTCCAGCTGAAGACGCAGTCCCACCAGGGCACCTGGGAGGTAAGGCGGAATCCTGGAACGCACGGCCATCATAGGACGTGCAGCGGGGATGTGGACTCCTCCTGTAGATGCTGGGCATCAGGCTCCCAGGGTATGGAGCTCCATAAAAGATGCCCTGAGAGGAGCACATTTGGACGTGTAACCTCCTTGGAATCACCCTGGGCAAAGGGCCACGGTGGAGCCTTACTTGGCTGTCTCTGCCTATAGGAAGTTGTGACCCTTGATGAGGAGACCCTCAACACTCCCTGTTACTGCCAGCTGGAAGAGAAGTCTTGCCATATCTTGCTAGATCAGCTTGGCACCTACGCCTTCGTGGGAGAGCCCTACTCCCGCTCAGCCATCAAGAGGCTCCAGCTGGCTATCTTTGCCCCCACCGTCTGCACCTCCCTGGAGTACAGCCTCAAAGTCTACTGCTTGGAGGACACGCCAGATGCACTGAAGGTAATGTCACAGCAGACAGCAGCAGTGGCCTGTGGCTCTCTGGTGACTACCAAGTCACAAAAGCTCAAGATGTAACTTGACAAGGGGAACGTGAGCTACTGTGGTGTTAGAACTGGATACAGCAGGGCTCTGGGGGCTCTTTGATGATCTTGATGACCTTGAAGACCTTGAAGGTCTTTTCCCACCATAATGATTCAATGATTCCTTAAGTAGATGGAGGCCTTCACAGGGCTTATAGCACTTGTTGTCATTGGTGCTGGATGAAGCAGGAATAGACCTGGCTCGGGGGGACAGCACAGTCCAGTGCAAAGGAGAAAGGAGCAAACCAGCCTGTGCACCTCCACAGTGACCCAGGTCCTGCATCTTATGGTTCCCTATGCCCTGCAGGAGGTGCTGGAGCTGGAGAAGACGCTGGGTGGCTACCTCCTGGAGGAGCCCAAGCCCTTGCCATTCAAGGACAGCTACCACAACCTGCGCCTCTCCATCCACGACATTCCCCACTCGCTGTGGAGGAGCAAGCTGCTGGCCAAGTACCAGGTGAGGAGCCAAGGGCTGGGGCAGCCAGGAGAGCAGGGCCCCAAGTCTGTTACTAACGTGTGAGGAGTTGGGATTTCTCCGGAGAGCCTCTGCTGAGTTTGCAAAGCTTGGCTGAGGTCACGATTTGATGCACAGGAAATCCCCTTCTACCACATCTGGAGCGGCAGCCAGCGAGCCCTGCACTGCACCTTCACCCTGGAGAGGTACAGCCAGGCCTCCTGCGAGCTCACCTGCAAGATCTGCGTGCGGCAGGTGGAAGGGGAAGGGCAGATTTTCCAGCTCCACGTCACACTCGGAGAGGTGAGCCAAGAAGGAAGGTAGGGCCACACGGCCGTGCTTTGCTCCAGGTTTGGACAGAGGAGCATGGTCCGTGTAGGTATCCCTCACTACCCAGGACCACGTCTAGAGTGGATGTTGGTTGCTGGCCAAGAATGCTTGGGGGAGTGAAGAAATAGCTTCTTCTTCAGCACTCCTCCAAGGTGATAACATCTCATTTTGTCTTTCCCCTTGCAGAATGCCAACACCTTTGATGGCCTCCATTCACACCACAGCAGTGCTGTGACCACCCAAGTGGGACCCTACGCCTTCAAAATCCCCCTATCCATCCGGCAGAAGATCTGCAACAGCCTGGATGCTCCCAACTCCAGAGGAAATGACTGGAGACTTCTCGCCCAGAAGCTTTCCATGGACCGGTGCGTTCCCACAAAGGACACCAAACATGTGTGTCCACTCCGACACCATCCTGGCAGCCAACAGGGATTTTCCCCTTAGGCTCAGGCTTGATGGAGTGCCTCTATGGTGTCCATCTTCACCTACCTTTCGGGTAGGCACTTTTGTCATGGCTCATGGATATTCATGCCAACCAGGATCTTCTCTCTCTTCCTTCTCTGCAGGTATCTCAACTACTTTGCTACCAAAGCCAGCCCCACCGGGGTGATCCTGGACTTATGGGAAGCCAAGCACCAAGACGACGGCGACCTCAACACCTTGGCCAGTGCCTTAGAAGAGATGGGCAAGAGCGAGATGCTGGTAGTCATGGCCACGGAGGGCGACTGCTGATGATGCTCCTCATGGTCCAGGAGGACAGCGCGGAGGGACGAGCGGGAGGACAAAGCCGATGCCAGCCCCTTCCCAAACTGCTGGGGAGGGAAGGCTCCCAGTCCTCCCTTCCTGCATCACTGTCAGCCTTAGAGCCTCAGCGTTTACAAGCAATTCAAGTGTTACACAGCATTCCTCCTCCTCCTCCTCCTCTTCCTCCCAGCGGCGCGGGGAGGGCTCAGGGCTTCTCGAGTCGAGGGCTTTCCTTCTCCTTTCATTGGTGCGGGTCCCCCTTCCCTTCAGTTCCCCTCCTTCTTCAACGTCCACATGGGGGGAAGAGAGCGGTGCGAGCTAGAGAAGACAAGTACTTAACTCCTGCCAGGAGCTTCGGACAGCTTAATATGGCACACGAGAAAGAAAGAAAGAAAAAGGAAAACAAAAAAACAGTTTCTTAGGAAACGCTAGTAATTTATTATCCAGATCTTTGGATGACACCTTTTTAGAAAAAGAAAAAAAAAAAAGAAAAAAGGAGAAAAAAAAGAAAAAAGAAAAAAAAGAAAAAGATTTATAAATCTTTTTGTGTGTGTGAGAGCAAGAGCATCGTTACAGTCAGAGCGGCAGATGAGAGATGTGAACAACCACGTTTTCAGAGCGGAAGTGCGTGATCAGGCTGCGTAAAACTCGGGTTCAGCGAGGGGCTTCCTTCGACACTGCTTCAAGCGAGTCACTCGGGTCCGTGTTTTGCACAGGGATGTGTTGGTGCAGCGGGGGAGCCTTGTAAGAGGGATGCGCCTTCATGGAGAGACCTTAAAACCAAAGAATTCAGTCCTATGCCCATATACTCCTCTTTTTTTCCCCCTATAATCAACCTCTACAGCAGCAGAGAAGTTGGGCAATGGATGGGAAGGGGTAAGAAGGTTCAGCAAGGCCACCTCGGGTGCCTCTGGCAGTGTCTGTCCTCTTGCTCTGTGGCCTGTTTCCATATTTATATGCACAGGGACGGGCCCCTTTGCTCTGTAAACTAAAGGCCTGTAAATAAAGTTTAGCCTTCCTCTTGTAACAAATTAATTTTTATGCAATAAATTATATTTCCTAGTCTAATTAAAAAAAAAGAAGTTAAACAAAACCTGCTGCTTCCTCTTGCCTTAATTGCTTTGCCTGGTCCTGCTGGGTTTGACCCCAGCAGGGATTTTGTGCAGCCTCCAAGGCTCCTTGGGAGAGCAGGAGCTGCTCTTGCCCGCAGCCCTTGGAGCACGCGGTTGTTCCTAAAGGCGGCTCCGTGTTGCGGGATGCCTCTCGAGCATGGATAATGGATAACGTCCCTCTGGGCGCCGTGGCAGCTCCGCTTAACTGGGCACCCGTGTTGTTTATCCAGGGCGCCCATCACGCTCCCTTGCTCCGATGCCAGGCTTCTTCCCGCACAGTGCGTTATTTGACATGATGGGCCGCGGCGGGGCGGAAATACCAGGCGCATCCCTCGGTGCACGTGGGTTACCGGCTGCGCCGTCTCCCCAGTGTGTGCTTACACTCGGGCGCGTCCGGGCAGAGGAAAAATCCCGAGGAGAAACCTGGGGAGGGTGCCCCGGCGCTCCGGCAGAGCCTCCCCATGGCAGCTCATCCTCAGGACAAGGCGCGTTCCCGCCGCGAGGCGCATTCCCGGGACAGGCGCATTTCCGGGACACGGTGCATTCCCGGGACACGGAGCATTCCCGGGACACAGCGCATTCCCGGAAAATAGCGCATCCCCGGCACACAGGCATTCCCAGGAGACGGCACATTCCCGGACACGCGCATTCCCGGCACACGGCGCATCCCCAGGACACGGGAATCCCCGGGGCTCCCTCCCCCGACGGGGCGGGCCGCAGGCCCGGCCGGCACCGCCCGCGGGCCGCCCCCGGCGGGGCGGAGCGGCGCTTGCCGGCGGGGGCGGAAGGGGTGCCCTAGATCGCCTTTTCCTGCCCAATCCCTGCTTTCCGGACGGGATTCGCCTTTTCCCCCGCCGGCTTCCCGCCCCGCTCCTGGCCGCCCCTTCCCGCCGCGCCGTCGGGAGCCGCTCGGCGGTAGCGGAGCCCGCGGGGCCGCAGCGGTTCCGGGCGTGTTTCGCGGCCCCCGACGGTAAGACGGGGCCCAGCACAAGGCCCGTGGCCGCGGCGAGGGGCAGCGCGGCCGCTGGAGCGAGGTCGAGCGGCTGGGTTAATGGTTAGGTGCGCTGGAAGGGGCCCAGGCGTCCAATGGGGCAGGAAGCGGCCCGTGAACACCCCGCAGCCCCCAGTGAGCACCCCGTAACATCGCTCTCCACCTTCGTCCCGCAGCGGCAGCAGGGGGACGCAGGTGCCCAACACCTCCATGCAGCCCCCAGCCCCCAGCTCCCCCCTGGAAGAGGAGCCACTGCTCGAGGAGCCGTCGCCGGATGCATGGAATGGCCCGAAGCCCGGTGACCGCTTCAACGGGGCCTACATCATCTTCTTCATCCTGGGCATCGGCTCCCTGCTCCCCTGGAACTTCTTCATCACGGCCAAGCAGTACTGGGCGTTCAAGCTGCAGAACTGCTCCGGGCAGCCCGGGCCGGCGGCGCGCGGAGCCACCGACCTCCGCGTGAGTGTGAGGCCGCCCGCCTCGTCCCCCACTGCTGCAGTCACGGTGGCAATTAAGAGCAATGGGCTTGGGATGGTCCCGACCTGCTAGGATGCTCTACAGCACCTAAACACCCATCTGCCGGATGCTCTATTGCACCTAAACACCCACCTCCCGGCGTGTCCCCAGGGACAAGGGGCTTTTTGTGGCCCGAGCTCATCCGCCTTCTTTTTGGGCATCGCTTCCCTAGGCCGTGCTGCCCTCTCCCGACCCGATCCGTGTTTTGCTTCCCGGCCTTCCTTTTGCTGGGGTTGTTTACCGCCTTGGTGGTGTGCCAGAACGTGGAGCAATCGCAGAAGCCCATTAAAATTCCTTTCTTTTTTTTTTTTTCCTTTCCTTTTTTTTCTTTTCTATAATTGGGAGGAGAAAAGTCACCCTGGGAGGGTTCTTGGCACCTCACTGCAAGGTGATGGCCTGCAAGCTCGTGGCCGCTAATTTCATGCCCTGCAAGCCAGGTAACGCTCCAGCACCTCGAGCTGCTGCCGTGGACCTAAATTGCTTTTTTTTTTTTTTTTTCCTTTTGCTTTTTATTCCTTTTTCTGGAGCCTGGGGGTTGCCCAGCCACCTGTGCCTCAAGGATCCTTCTAGCTGCTGGTGGGGATTTTTCAGGAGAAAAAACGCTGTCTGTGCAGACAGGCTGGGGGATGTGTCCTGGGTGTATTTTTCTTCCTTGCTCATCTATTCATCTGTCTAACAGGAACATCTTCCTGTTCATCCTTCATCTATTTATTCATCTCTTTCTTTGCAGGACTTCTTTGAGAGCTACATCTCCATCGCTTCCACGGTCCCCTCAGTGCTCTGCCTGGTGGGGAACTTCTTGATTCTCAACAGGTAGGTGCCAAATGTCTTTTGCTGATGGCCTGGCTGCAGAGCACCTGAAAAGAGTGGGGAGAAGCTGCAGGAAGACCCCTGCGTCCCTCCCTAGGGTGCCCGCCAGCGTCCGCATCCTGTCCTCCCTCTTTGTGATGCTGGCCGTCTTCCTGGTGATCACGGTGCTGGTAAAGGTGGACACGTCGGCCTGGACCACGTGCTTCTTCGCCATCACCATCGTGTGCGTCGTGGTGGTCAGCAGCGCCTCCACCGTCTTCTCCAGCAGTATCTTCGGCCTCACGAGCCGCTTCCCCATGAAGAATTCCCAGGCCTTGATCTCCGGTAGGTTTTTGCTTCCAGGAGGTGGCAACCTCGCCTGCGTGGCCCTTGATGGGGCTCCGCTTGGTGCTGCGACTTGCTGGGCTCCTGTTGTGGGGGTTTCTTTGCCCCGTTGGGTTTTCTGTTTTGCCTCGCATGGATATTTCGTCATGTGGTGTCTATTTTAGAAATTTAACTTTGCCTTAAAAAAAAAAAAAAGGGAAAAAAAAGAAGCTTGTGGGCTTCTAAAGGGAAGTTGCTGCCTAAAACATGGTCAGTCACATGAACTGCTTCTGTAAATACCCAGTGAGCTGCTGAGTTCCACTAAAAGAAGGGCTAAGGAGTCTCTGCAGAGTGAAGGGGAGCCCCTGTCCCAGGGCTGAATGTCCCTCAGGCACCTGGATCCCATGGAATGGGTGGGATCGCTGTGTTTTTTCCATGAGGAAGGCGAGAAGGAGGCCTGTAGTGCCCATGCTGGCACCGTGGCAAACTCCCAAAGTTTGTGTTTTCTCCCCTTTTCCGCTCGGCATTTACATTCATTTCCATGAGTGACGAGGGACACGTTGGGAGCCGTGAGTGATGAGCTCCCCGGAGCTTTGCCTAGTGCTGATAACATTATAAATGTGCTGGAGAACGGCTGAGAAACCGTCAGGGAAACGTGGGGAGTGGAGAAAAACCAAGACGGAGACAGAGAAACATTTTCCCCAGGCCAAGACAGGTCTGTTTTAATGAGTTTAACCCATGGGGGACATTGGTACATCCCTGCTCGCTTGGCAGAAGGGAATGAGCCTTGGTGCTGGTGGCTTGAGGATGAGGATGAAGAGCAGGTGGTGGAGAGATGGGCGGGAGTTTGGGACAGGTTCAGCCCTTGTCCTCTGCAGGACTCGGCACCTCCGTGGGCAGAGGAGAGGCAGCGAGTGAAGCTGCTGTGCCCGGGTGTGGGGAGATGCTGCTCCTGCGCCGGGTGACGTCCACCACCGCGTCCCTGTCTCGTGGAGGGGCTATGGGGCTATGTGGCTGCCTCTGTGGCGCCAGCGCTGTCCTCTCCGCAGGCCAGGCCATGGGCGGCACGCTCAGTGCCATTGCCTCCATCATCGACCTGGCGGCGGCAGCCGACGTCACCGACAGCGCCCTGGCCTACTTCCTCACGGCGGACATCTTCATCGTCGTCTGCATCATGGTCTACCTGCTGCTTCCCAGGCTGGAGTACTCCAGGTACCTTCCACCCCACCTGGATATTGGTGCCCACCTGACACCAGTAACAGTGTTTTGTGCCCCCAAAACTCTGCAGTTTCCTCTTTGAATCCATGACTTTTAGTCATTGGCTCATGATTCCCCTCCTCTTCCAGGTACTACCTGCGAAGGCGCAGGGAGAGCCCGCGTCCAGCAGCAGGGCTGCCCAGCAGCTCTGAAGAAGAAGGCTCCCAAGGAGACGTGGACAACTTTTCAGCCAAAGGGACCGGTGCTCGGGATATCCCCCCGCTGCGGCCCATCCTGAGGAAGACCGCCGTGCTCGGCTTCTGCGTCTTCTATGTCTTCTTCATCTCCATCATCGTTTTCCCATCGCTCTCCTCCAATATCGAGTCCGTGGACAGGTCCTCGGGCAGCCCGTGGACCGGCAAGTACTTCGTGCCGCTGGCGAGCTTCCTGGTGTACAACTTTGCCGACTGGTGTGGGAGGCAGATCACGGCCTGGGTGCAGGCGCCGGGGCCCAAGAGCAAGCTGCTGCCCGCGCTCGTCCTCCTGCGGACCCTCGCGCTGCCCTTGTTCATCCTGAGCAACTTCCAGCCGCGGACCCGGCTGCGGACGGTGCTCTTTGACAGGGACGTGTACCCAGTGGCCTTCACGGCGCTCCTGGGGCTCAGCAACGGCTACCTGGGCACGCTCGCCATGGTCTACGGCCCCAAGATCGTGCCCAAGGAGCTGGCCGAGGCGGCTGGCGTCGTCATGACCTTCTATCTCATGCTGGGGCTGGCATTGGGCTCCGCCTGCTCCGTCCTCATCGTCCACCTCATATAGCAGGGAACAAGCGTCCCTGCGTCTGGAAGGTCCCCCAGACCATCCTCACTCAGGGAAGTCCTCAGTTCAGCCCCTTCTTTCCTCCCCATCCCGTATCCGCAGTCGTCAGCGAGAATATTTCTCGCTCGGCACTTGGATGCTGCCCTTCTGTGGATGCAACGGCGTCTTGCCGACCAACGGGAAGCTCTTTCCAAGATGGTAACACCTGGGGCTGAGAGTAACAGGATGTTTCTCCTCATGCCAGCAGGTTGCAGTCCTTGGGTCTTTGGCTCCAAAGGGTTTTAAAGGGAAAAGGGGTTGCAGTACTTGAGTCCCATCGGAGCTGAAGACCTTTAAAGGGAGAAGCCGTCTGCTCTGTGCTGGTTTTTACGGACTGCTCTGTGATGTACAAAGGGAAGGGGCTGGTTTCCTCATGGACCCAAGCCTGTCATCCAATACCACTACTAATAAACAGTTTTGAAAGGGAAACGTTTATAGACCATGCTCAAGGCTCCCCACAATCCTGGCTCATGGGGATCCCAACCTGGGTGTCTGCATGGGGTTTTAACCTCCACTTTCGCCTTTCAGTGATGCTTCTCCCTGCTTCCATGCAGTCTCGCTCCAGAGATGCTGCCAGAGGAGAAGAATTATATATATTTTTAAAAAATAAGGTGCAGGGCAGGCCTCCTTGCAGTGGTGGCTAACAGTGATAACACATGGGTCCCACGCTGCCCTTGCCCCAGCAATAAGGGTCTGAACACAGGTGGGCTGAGCTGATCTGGGTAAAACACCACCTGGGAACGGCCCCGCTATAGGTAATTCCAAAAAAAAAGCCCAGTTTGCATTCCAGCACAGGGAGGGGAAAAACAAAAAAAAAGGAAGAAAGAGGAGAAAAAAAAAAAAGAAAGGACAAAAATCACCATCCTCGGGACGTTCTGTTCATCAGCTTTGAGTATTTTTCCCCCTGATTTGCGTGCCTCGTGCGGGGAGGAGGAGGAGGAGCCGCCGCAGATGCACGCTAAATTCTGCAGGGAACATCCGCGTGCGTTTAAATCATTCGCAGCCTTTGCTGGTGCGATTGTGGAGCCCGGTGGCTCTGCGCATCGGCAATGAGGCGCGGAGCAGATGGCGAAGGGCTGGCGCTCCCGCCGCGCCGGGCTCGCGCGCCGTCGGACCGCGCCGTGGGAGCGAGCGCGGCCGGGGAAGTTTTCCTCCTAATTTATCACCCCGTGGCAGGGCGGGCTGCGCTCCTGCCTACCTGCGAGTGGGGATGGATGCGTTTCATAGGGAGAGTTGGGGCTGGTGTGAGTGCAGGAAGCGGTGGCATCCACTAGCGTGGAGCTGAGGGGTGCGGTTTTGCTCCGAGGTGCGTGGAGCCATGGGATGCGTGTTGCTCCAGGGTGTATTTTGCTCCGTGATGTATGGAGCCGCAGGATGCACTTTGCTCTGGGATGCATTTTGCTCCAGGATGCATTTTGCTCTGGGATGCATTTTGCTCCGGCCAGTGTTTCCCTGCAGAATGCACGGAGCTGCAGCGCGCATGGAGCTGCGGGATGCGTTTTGCTCCATGATGCATGGAGCTCCAGGATGCATATTGTGGCCGGATGCAATTCGGACCGTGATGCGTGGAGCCCTGCAGTGCATTTTGCTGCAAGATGCGTTTTGCCGCAGGATGCATTTTGGCGTTGGATGCATGGAGCTGCGGGAAGTGTTTTGCTCTGTGGTGCATGAAGCTGCAGGATGCATTTTGCTCCGAGATGCATGGAGCTGCAGGATGCATTTTGCTCCGGGATGCATGGAGCTGCAGAATGCCGTGAGGTGCAGTTTCCCCAGAGGAATATTTTGGTCTGGGATGCATTTTGCTCCTGGATGTGTGGAACCCCTGGCTCCAGCAGCAAGCAGGAAGAGCTGGGGGAGAAGAGCACCCCAAGCAGCCCCAGCCTGGGCCACCAAGCTGCAGGAATGGCCAGGAGGGCGACTGCAGCGTGGCCGGGCTGGCACGAGAGCTGCCATGCAGATGCAGAGCCTGTAGATGGCACCTTTTCCTGCGGCGAGGGGCAACCCAGGTCCAAGCGAGCCCATGTCGCGGGCTTGGATGAGAAGTCATCAGCCCCAAAAGGAAAAAGGACCTGGGGACAAAATCCCCATCCTATTGCAGATAGGGAAGGCGATGGGACGTGCCTGGCGGTGCAATTTGGGGGTTGAGCGTGCGAGGCCGGCACAGGAGCTGCCTTGGGAAAAGGCTCCCGGTAACTAAACGATCTCTAGAGGTCCCTTCCAGGCTTAACCTTTCCGTGATTCTGTAAGGAGCCCGTGGATGGAGGCAGGTGGGCAGCACGGGCGGGTTATTCCACTCCGGGTCATTCCCACTTGCTCCACTTGCTGTGGCCGTTGGCTTGAATCACATACAAGTGCGCTCCTCTATTTGCAGTATATTCATTTTATCCCTCTTCCCCACTGGTGGCAGAGCTTTTCAAACACGATGGCAGCGGCCTTTCCCCTGCCAAAATGTCTCCACTCCATCCCGTTTTCCACCCCAAATCTGAGGGTCTCCTGCTGGGGCCTCATCCACCTCCCTTCTCACACGCTCCACAACTGCAGGCGTTTCAAGCCTGAAGAAATGGAGACATCCACGGTGAGTGTTCATGCGCCCAGAACGACTCCTGGGCTCGCTGATTTTAAGCAAGGTTGACAGGGAGATGTCGGACACGAGGTATCGATTCCTGCCGACCTCAGCCGACAAATCCCACCAGGCGGTTATCAGACAGTGGAGAATCCAAGCTCCCGTAGCCCCGTAGCTCGGGAAGCGCTGAGCGCCACATGTGCAGCCACAGGGTGGGAGCTGCATGACGAGGGCAACGATGAGGTGCAAGGAAGTCGCACCTTGGCTTAAATAGAAATCCTGACCTGGATTTATCCCGGGTGGCATTAAGTGAGACCTCGGCTGCGCAAAGCGTGAGGAGCCGGGGGCGCCTGGGCCCGATGTGTCTCTCCAAGCAGCCTGGCGTGTGAGTTTGCCTCATGTGCCCCCTTTTCCAAGGAGCCCCTTGGTTTTGGGGCAGGATGCCCCAGGTCACCCCAAAGCACAAGGCTCATTGCACCCAGCTGTTCTTGCAGGATTTTTTTTTCTCCCCCTGGAGATGCCATCTGCACTGGGAAAGGTGGGGGAAGCTCTGTACAGCATCATTGCACCAGGAGAGGCTTCCCACAGGAGCAAGAGGGGCCTCTCCCCCTTCTCCAGGGGCCCAGGGCAGACCCTTATCCAATTCAGATCAATCCACACTGCAAGCTGTGCTAATTAATTAGCAGAAGCAGCTTGAGTGGATTCATTACCCCCTCCTGCCCCACCAGCACAGCCCAGACCCCAGTGTAGGAAGGGGGCCGTATCCAAGAGGTGCATTCAGTGGTGGGGAAGCAGGGAGCATCCCTGGCCCTGGAACCAGGTGGGAGTCCACAGCAGGAGCAGTGCTCGCTCCTTACCCAGGGTGAGCTCCTGACCCAAGGGAACGCAAGGAGTGGGTGCCACGCAAGCCCCCCCAGGAGCCCCGTGCACGGCACAGCCCCTCATCCTGTTCGGGGGGTTCTGGGGTTTGGGAGCTGCCGTCGGAGAAGGCGGAGGGGGGATGAAATATTCATCACCTGGCGGAGCGGCGCTGCTCCCCCTCCCTTTCCTCCTCCTCTTCCTCCTCCTCCTCCTCCCGCGCTCGCCGCGGCGTTGGCTCCGTCTCACTTTCCGTGCCATGGGGCCGGGCGCCGGGCGCTGACGGCGGGAACGGCGCCGGGAGCCGCCAGGTACCCACGGGGGGGTCCCCTCAGCCCCATGGGGGGGTCCCCTCAGCCCCACGGGGGACGCGGGGCCGCTCGGCTCGCGGCGGGGAGCGGGCGCCGCGCTGCTCGGCTCTGCCGCGGCTTCATTTATTGAAAAACGCGGTTTTCTGATTTTTATTTATTTATTTATTTTTAATCCCATGTCAACAAGGCGGAGGGGAAGGGGCCGCAAAGTTTCTTGGGCGAGCGGGGCCGGAGGAGCCGCCGGCAGCGCGGAGGGAGCGAGCCCCGAAACAGCCGCGTGGCTCCGAGAAAAACACCAAGTTGCCGCGGATCCCTCTCCTTTAGCTCTCGGGGAACTCCTGGTTCCGTCTTTTTTTTTGTCCTTTTTTCCTCTTCTTTCCCTTTTTTGTTTTTTTTCCCATTATTCTCCAACACAGGCATTAAAAAAAATATAAGGCAGAAATCATCCTATTTAAATACATTTTTCCCCCCCTGTTGCTCTGTAACACTGACCTCCCTCGCACATCTTATTGCCGTTGAACCAGCCAGAGTCATCCCGGGAGCTTTTATTTGAAGGGAATGCTCCAAGTGAAGGCGCGCGGGCTGCTCCCTATTAAAAATGGCCAGTGCCTTCGCTCCGCTCCTAGCGCGCAGGGTCCGGCGCTCGCTTAGGTGCATCCGAATCGCAGGCTGTTTGCGGCGGGTTTTGCTTTTTTTTCCCCTCGTTTTCGGTCTGCTCTGTGCAGGATCAGCGTCTTTGTTCCGAGCCGTGAGACTCGTGGATGCTCCGGTAACATAGATGAGAGTCCCCGCCGAGCCGCAATTAGGAATATAGGTGTGCGTTGTGAATACCTGTGTCTTGTTATTAGGAGTAAATAAATATCTGTTAGAATAAATAATAATAATAAGAGAGAGAGTAAGGATGTTGAATGCAAAGGGAAAGCTGCTTTTTTTGAAGAAGCAGGGGGGAGAGGGGGTTGAGGTGTTTTAATTTAAGGATGGAGAGGAAGGGGCTGCCTTGCTGGATTAATAGTGGGAATGTTTGAGGTGAAATTTGAGGAAGAGTAGGATCAGGGATAACTCCCATGTTGGTGCCGCCTGGGTCGTGATCTCAGCGTGTCCCCTGGGCTGCCTCTACTCTCCAGTGTTACCTGGAGCGCTTGGGATGGCATTGGGATGCGGGAGTACTGCAGGGGACAACGGGGCAGGCTTGTTCCTTAGAGGGTGAGAGAGCCTGGTGGGAAACAGGGATTTGCCATGGTCGATAGGGATATTCTGGAAACGTATATATTTGTGTGGGGGGTTAATGTTGAGGGAAATCCCTCCACACTGAAATTCCCATCTTTTCCACTCGCACCCCAGCGCAAAGCTGCCTCTGGTTCCCAAATGCAAAGCGGGTGTCGTGCAAAGTCAAGATCGTGTCGTCAAAGTACAACGTTTGGTTTTAAGACTAAGTTGTAAAACACGGCGTTTTATGGGAAACTGTAAAAATTGACGCTCTATTTTTTTTTTTCTTTGCATTAAGTAGGAGAGATGAGGCTGGGAGGAGGCAGGTGCTGCGAAGCTCGGCTGTTTGCTCACCATGTTCCCCATGCACCCCAAGAAGAGGCATGAGAAGGGCACCAAATAGGTGCTCTGAGATGTTCTATGTCCCCCGTCAGCAGAAGCAACTGGGGAGGACATCTTAAAAAGCATTTAATGTGTTAGGTTTCTTGGTGGACGCTCTGCACTGATGGTCCGGCTCTGCAAGCATTGGGATGCAGGGCTGGCTTACTTGTTCTCCTATGCTTTTCTGGGGGTAAAAAACTCAAATCGTGTCCCAGGGCTTCTCCCTACTCGCACCCCACCATGTCCTCCTTGCTGCAGCATGAGTTTCGGTCATGTCGCAGTAGGATGAGGGTTAATTTAGGGGGTTTATGGCCCAAGAGCCCCCAAAACATTGAAGCTGAAGCTTTGCTCAACAATTGCGTTGCTGTTGGAGCCTATGAGGGCACGCGGGAAGGGGCTGGACAAGGTAATGGGCCCTTGGCTGTGGTGCTGGTGCACTTGGGCACGCAAGGTGGTCCACTCGGCAATCAAACAGCTTCAGCTCTGCTGAATGCCTCTGTTTTCCCATTTTTGTGCCATTCCTGAGCCTGGTGGCAACGCTTCATGTTCTCCATCCTTCCACCTCGAAATGCATACAAAGGCCCTGGTCTGTATTTATTTAACGAGGGAATTTTTCCCTTCACCGCGGGGAATAGAAGAGGGGGGAAAAGTGTAAATTTTTTTTTTTCACTAGGAACAAATCTCATTTTCGAGAGTCCTGACAAAATGAGCCATAAAATTACAATATTTCAAAGTGCTTCGTAATTCTAGCGCAGACGGCTCTTCATCATGGAATCTGAAAGCTCAGAAAATATAAAACTCATTAGATTAAAATAAACCACCTACTGCGCGAAAGAAAAGCTTATTTATCAATATCAATTTACTTCTGATTACCCTGTTCTGCAATTTGTTATTTTTAGGAATTATGATTTGTGTATTGCTCATGCCAATGTGTGGCAATGGAGGAGAATTAACTTTTACTTTTTTCCACTCCCCTACCTGTTTTCAAAGTCTAACTTATTCTGAAGATTTAGTTTGGAGCCACCAGAAAAGAGGAATATACAATAGCACTTCCCACTTGGGAGTGGTGGTAGAAGACCTGGATTAGGTGCATCGTGGAGGATGACCAAGGTGTAGAAGAAGACGATGTTGGTCTGATTGGGTTGAGCGCCAGGAGACCCATGTGCCATGGGGATTCCAGCAGAAGGCACCTTTTGGGTGGTGATGGCCACATGGCCCATGGGTTCCCACCTCGTTTCTTGGGGCCTTTGTGAAGGAGCAGAGGGTTGGTGGCATCATGTGCTGGCCCATCGTGAACTCTGGAGATGGTGGTGGACTGGGGAGGCAGGGGCTTTATTTCTTATTTCATTTGGTCCCCCTCCCCTTTCCATGGCGAGCGGCGCCTTGCGTGCGAGCCGTCGGGGAGGCACCATGATTTACACTTTCATTTCTTCTTTATGCTCCTGGAACGGCGCAGAGCAAACAGGGACTGACACTATAAATCTGAGGCACAAATCTTGTGGCGGTGTTTGGGGACGAGACGCCTGGGTATATACGTGTGTGTTCAGGGGGAGAAAGTTCCTGGAGACATTACTATGCTGGAGGCTGCTCTGAAAGCCTCCTATGAAGAGCCTCTTTCTGGCACAAGGTACAATTTAATACTCTCTTAGTCACAATTTTAAAGTTCTCCCGGGAGGGTTTTTTTCTTTTTTTTTTTCCCCCAATCCTGCTCTGAAATCTGCGATATTTGAGTGAGCCGTCTCTGAGAATCAGTGAAGAGCTGCAGTATTAATGAAGACAGACAAAATCAAAACGATATTTCGGGCAATTACTTACATAATGAAGTGCCTGCCTTGGAATGCACAATATTTAGACTTATCGTAGCGCTCAAAAAGGATGCTGTCAACCGACTTTATTTCTACATCATGCCAAATGTTTTTTCCGCTCTTCTGTTGCTTGGAAAAGGAAGCTCCCCTTTCCCTTGGTGGCCTTCTCCCAGAGCAGTGGGAATATGAGGTTGTAGTGCCTCATTTTACCGCATCCTTTCAGATGGTTGCAGGAAGCGCTTGAGTCTGTATAGGGTTGTGCCAAGTTTTCCATGGAAAATGGGCAGGTTGACATAGCGTGTGTGAAGTTAACCAGTGCTGACCCCAAATGTCACCTCACACTTCTGATGAACCCCCTGAAGATGCACGCAGAGTCATTTGCTCTTGCCTAGGCGGGCACCTTTTTTCTTCTACAAGAACTTTGATGATAAAATACCTTGAGAAATTAGAATTTAAGGCCTTCTCTGCAGAGAAGGTGACAGAGTTGTTATGAACTATCTTCTCTGACAAATCCATCAGTAAAGATAAAATATGAGTAGCCGTTACCCCGAAGTGCCCGCCTGTTCCTGCAGAGACGAGACGTGGGGACTTTGCTCCTGCAAAGTCAAGCGAATGCAGCCGATTGCTGCAAAAACTGCTGCTTTTTCTTCTTCCTGTTGAGCCTGTGTGCCATGTGATATCTATATAATATAAACTCATCTGCTGGATGGGGTGCTTAAGGAATTATGTGTGTGGATTTCCAGGTAGAGCAGGACTTTCATGGGGTTTTGTGAGGTTCTTCAGTTGCTTCCGTAGCATCTTTACGTTTAATCATCTGAAGGCCACGTGAGGATGTGGCCATGCTAAAGAGCTCCCCATTGTGTTGGGTTTTTTGGGTTTTTTTTTTTCTCTTTTATCATGGGAGGCCTCATGCTGTATTAAATGCCAAACCTGCAAGGGATAACATTCATAAAGTGCTGGACTTGACACTGAATTCCTCCTTTGACAGGAACCATGACGTCTCACGCTGCCGCCTTCCTGCTCTCTCTCTTGCTCTTGGACTTGGTCTCTTTGGGTAAGTAAAGCCTGGCCTGTTCAGTGACCTTCCCCCCGCAAGCCTCAGGATGGGATGCCTGGACCAGCAGCCAGTGGTATGTTAGGATAGACGCTGGCTGGTGGTGGTGGTCTCCTGGATGGACACACTGCTCTATGGATATAGTCTATGGATGCAGTCTATGGACTAGGCTCTAATGACAGGATGTCACCCTGTGGGGCCTTCATGGGTCGATGCTGGGTGGCCTTGGCTTGCGGCAGCGTTGGCCTTGGCGGCACGGTCCGTGCTCTCCCTGCTCTCGCGGGCTCCCTTTCCAGCTGGCGCAAGCTTTCCCAGAGGGAGAAAGGGGAGGGAGAAGCTGGGTTTTGATGTCTCTGCGAGCTGTGCCAAGTGCAAGCACAGGGCAGCTGAGAAACCTGCTGGCTTCCACTTTCCAGCCTGCTTCCAATGATTTCTTGGATGGCCTCCATTCATCATCCTGTGTATCTCTTGACCTAGATTTTTTTGTGCAATTCGGATGCGCTCCCTCCATCCCACGCATCCCTTCCTCACGCTGACAGGCCCAGGCCACCGGAGCGGTGGCAGCCCCTGTCGCAGATGGGCCCTGCTCCTTAGCCTGGGCTTTGCAGCCGCAAAGCCAAGTCCTGCCCCGGGGCCCTGCTGCTTGCATCCTGCCCCGCCACCGAGGTGCCGCTTGTCCTGGCTTGACACTAGATCCTGCGTGCGGGGAGATGGCTCTGGACGCGCCCCGGCACCTGGCGCAGCTGCTTTGGGGAGGTGCAGGCTATTTTTAGGGCACTTGTAACGTTAATAAAATTGGTTTTGAAGTGCAGCAGTCTGCAGGAATGACTCCCCTCCAGGAGCGATGCCGTGTGCTGTTAGAGGAGGAGCGAGCTTGCGATGGCACTGCTCCTGAAGCTGTTCTGCATGGGGCTCCATGCCTCTGTTAATGTAGGCTTCAAAAACGCTCTTCCCTGCTCTGTTTCTGTAACCTGCAGGAGTGTAATCCATCCCCATGCCCGTCCCCCCCTTTCTCTGTAAGCTTATCACCTGGAGAGTGTCGAGGTGTCTTGTTTCCACCACCACTCTCCACTTGCAGCGCGGTCATGCATCGCTCCCCTGCACGCCTGTGCTCTCCAGGCTTTCCCATTACGCTTGCCCCTCTGCCCCGAGCAAGTCTGGCCTTGAGCCAAATGTCTGATGGTCTCATGAGAGTCACTAAACCACCAGGACCTGTGCGCCAGCAAATCCCAGGAGGGGTCACCCGATGCTGGTGACAGAAGGGACGCGCTGAGGCCTTTGGGATGCATCAGCCTGGTGCTGGGGAGGGCTGGGTGTGAGCTGGAATAAAGCGCTGCTCTTGTCTCCCTTTCAGGTTGGGGCAACCGGCTGCCCTACTTCATAAACTACTTCTTTGACACCTACCTGCTGATCAACGAGGACACCCCTGTGGGTAAGTGCCGCGGGTCCACGTGAGCAGCTGGCACTGCCAAACGGATGTTGGAAAAGATTAAAAAATGTATGTATGTGTAATTCCCTGTTGCGGCCTTCTCAATGAAGTGGTCAACTTATTGCTGGGTCAACTTATTGCTGGGTCAACTTACTGCTGTGTCTTTTGGCTTGTGGGTTCAGGCTGCAAGCAGGACTGAGGGTCATGTGCCTCGTTTCCTGGGTAGCTTGGTGTGCAGGTTGAAGGATGAGGGACCTTGTCTGCCTTGTCTGGGGGCTTGTCCATGCTTGGGGACAGCATCCTTGGCAAGCTTACCATGTTTCTTGCTTGCATGGGTACTGCTTGTTGAATTTCTCTGTATATCATGGGGTAAAGGCCACCTGGGGTGTTTGGCCTTCATGCTGAGGGACATGGTTGTTGATAAATAGATGGTGAGGCCTTTGGAGCTGGTGAGGTCTCCAGATGCACCTGGGAGAAAATGGGCTCTCCAGGTACAGGTCACAAGTAGAAGAGCTCTGAAAGTGCTTTTAGGAGGAAGGAAGATGGTCCTGATGTGTTTGCATGCAAGGCATGGTTAGGGCAGGTCACACTCAACGCCCCGTGAGCACCATGCTTGGTGTGTCCTCTGTGTTGGCTGGGAATCCATGCGGTATCAAGGTGTGGTGTTGTACCAGCATAGCGGTTCATGGCCACGTCTCCAGGTTCAGAAACTCACATGAAAGAAGAGTGGGTGTCCTGAGGTTTGTCACCTCGCTTGAGGCTTTAAAGGGTTAACACCACCAACTGGGGCAAGGTGCTGGGAAAGGGAGACTGATGGAGCTAAGGAGGTTTAAGGTGGGTTTAAGTCTGGCAAGAGCATCTCTCATTGTGTTGCCACGTTCTCCTCTGCTCCCCCTCTCCTTTTACAGGTCCTGGAGCATGGAGACATTTGAGCCGGCTGCTAGAGCATTCCTGTTTGGGACAGGGTCTTGATGAACCTGTGTGGGGATCTATTGGAGCCCCTGGAAAAAATAAATCTTGGTGTTCTTTTGATTGACAGGTGTAGCTTATTTTTATTGCTTTATTTAGCTTGTGATCAGTTTTTAGTAAATGCAGAAATCGACCGGGTTGTTCTCGGCCTCTTTCCAGGCTCTCAGTCCATTAAACTTGTTCTCTTCAATCAGGGCTCGTGACTGGCTTTTAATGCTGAAGGAATTGATTGCGAGCCCCTGCTAGCAGGAGCGGGGTCCACTGGCCCTTAGCTGCCATCCTATGGAGACCTCTTCTCCCCGACTTCTTTCACCTCTGTGTGCTGTCTCTTTCAACTGTGCAACTTGAGCAACAGCTTCCTCAGAAAGAGGTGTTCTTGCTGCACCAAAAATTGTCCCTGGGACTCCCAGTGGATGGAGAAGTCTGGAAGAGGCTCCTCTTGTGCCCATTCATTGAAATTAGGTTTTTCAGTGATGACAAAGAGGCTTCTGGGGAGTCCTCTTGGTTGGATCTGCCCCGGTCTACTGTGTCTCGTTGGGGCAATACCCAAAGAAATGGGCACCAGAACATGGTCTGTATCTTGCTGGCTGGTTTTGGAAGACCTTATCTGAAAGACAGCTAGAGCTGGTCAAACCCAGAGCAGCATCCTCAAGAAAGGGAGGAGAAATCCTCTGCATCGATACGATTTTTCATAACCTCCTTTTGTGAGCCTGCCCTGTCCAGGTCATTTCACACCTGGCTTCTTTATTTCACTCTCTGCATGCTCTCTGCCTCTCGGTTGTTGGTGTCCTCTGCAAATATAATTAGTGATAAATTTGCCACGAAGAAGTCCCAGGACAGAAAGCAGCTGTGCAAATGTTGGAGGGAGAGCTGGCTGGAAGCAGCGTAATGGAAACGCTTCCTGACCAAGCGCACAGCTTGTGAAATACTCGAGCTTGAAAAACCTTGTGGGAATTCGACTGAATTTCCATTTTGGTGGAAAGTGAGGGAAGATTTCTGACAGTCTACTTTCTGGTGAGCTATTGTGAGAATAAAACTGTTCTTGGAATTACTTTTGTTTTTATTTTTAACTTTGTATTACATTGTATGGAAATGAAATCCCCTCTTTTTAAGAATATTGGCGCCCTGGGAGTTTGGTTCCAGATGCCCCAAAGGGGAACGCCAGCCTTGAAATTGTTGACAAACAGCATTTTCTGTTCTTTCTGTTAGTGATAGATGTTCTCTGTGTTAGGTTTAATTAACTTAAGGCATCGCTGGGGACAGGAGAAGGGGGGAGGTGTTTCCAGAGGGGTATAAGCAGCAGAATTGTGTGTGTCACCTCTATAAGAAGAAAAGACTGGCTCCTTTTGGAGACCTGCTGTACCATTGCTGTCGCCTTGGGTAGAAGAACTGCAGAGCATCCTGGACCTTGATGGATACAGGGATTGCAATGGGTTTAGGAAGACCCAAAAGTACTGCTTGGGGGTCCATGTGCCTTTGTGCTGGGGGAGCTTGTGTGTAGCCTCACGGTTTGGGGACCGCATCTGTTCACCTTGACCTGGAGCAGGGTGCAAATCAATGCAGGGTGCAAAATATGGTATGGAGTGGGACTTAGAGGTGCTAATTTTTATCAAGAGGAGGGGTAGAGATGGGGTTTACCTGGTCTCTGCAGCTCCAGGACCCATGCTGCATTCAGTTATCCTTATGTAGAGCGAATCCCTCCTTGGATTCCCTCTGGAAGCCGAACTGCTTCCTCACCTGGCGCCTGCCGAGCTTGCCGCCTAAAGAAACCTTAAGCAACAATTAAGAGATCGTTCCCCCTCTAATACTTACATGAGTAAATTAGTCTTGTCAGGAGCTATTAAGACGGAGAGCTTGGAATTCATTAGGCTGGATGGGGCTGCGGGAGCTGCTGGCGCTGCCACCGCTTGGGGCTGATTAAGCTCTCTGAAAACATCATCGATGCCCATCTGTTTCAGTTAGGCCCAGGGAGAGCAATTTTCAGGTGGACTGACCCTGTAGCCGGTTATTTCACCCAGGAGTAATGAAACGCGCAGGCGCGGGGATGGAGGGAGAAGGGGGAAGTGCGGCCGTGGGACAGGCTTGGGGAGCTGGAGCAGCCGGATGCTTTGGCACCTGGGTAAGATCCCCAGGGCCCCGGGATGCTCAAGCTGCTGCTGGAGATACCGTTATCTCTCTCGGTGTGGTTGAGCAGGGGCCGTCTCGGTTAAAGCCTCATATGATGCCACAGCCGCAGGCGGCTGCTGGCACTTGTAGGGCCTGGTCTCCTCTACGGTGGCACTTGCTTAGTGCCATGAAGCAAGGGAAAGAGAGCCAGCTTTATTTATCTGGTTTTGCTTTGGATACTTCCTGCCTGATTAACTTGTTGCGGGACAGTGTGGGTCAGTTTGAGCCAATTAAAGTCGGTCCCATCTTCCCTGCGAACGTGCCTGGACAAGGGCTGTTGTGGAGCGAGCCCCGCGGGATGCACGTGCATTTAGCTGCATTGATCCGGCCTTTCACGGAGGATAATTCGGGATGAGTAAGCGAGCCTCTGACTGTGAGGCAGATTGAGATATTTCTGAAGACAAGGCGGGTTCTGCGAGCTCCGCTACGGGCCTGGCTGTGAGCGAGTGCGAATCCTCTCGTTTGGACAGCGAGGCTCTAGGGGCTTCATCTTCAATGCTCATTGAAAGCAATATCATCTCAAAGGACCTTCTACTACTTACGATGGGGTTTGCAGGCTTCATGGGGCAGAGAACTGGCTAGTGATAAAGCGATTTGTTGAGGTTCAGGTAGCTTTACATGGTAAAGTATTGTTAGTGAATGATGTCACATCAGGCTAGGCATTTATTTATTGGAAATAATGGGAAACTTGGGGGGTGGGGTGCCCCTTCTCCTCAAAAAAAAAAAAAAATGTGCATCATTAAATTAATCACTTCATCAATCACTTAAACTTTCATATCTGATTTGCTAATAAGCAGTGGCATTAATGCTCATATGGAAGAAGGGGAAGAGAGCAGGAAGAAGTTGTATTTGCAAAGTGCATTAATTAATATGCCGTAGTAACCTTGGTTTTGGTGATTTCCCATCAAACGAAGGCTCGATCCCACCACCCTGCATGTTGGAGCGTGAGCTCCTGGGCTCTGCCTGAGCCCTCTTAAAAGAAAGAGCAGAAGTGTGTGTTTATGGTAATATGGTGTGAGGTGACCTTGTCTGAGGTGACTTCAAAAGTCTAGAAATTAAGAATAGTGGACAGGAGAGAACTATTCCAGGGGAAAAAAGTGTGTGTGTGTGTGTGTGTGTGTGTGTGTATATGTGTATAGGCATATATATGTGGCATTCCTATGCCATACACTGAGATTGCAATAATAGCACCATATTGGATGGCAATAAAGGCACCATTTCCATATGGGAAATATCTATTGCAAAAATAACCTGACAGAGTGACCCTTTTGGTTTGGCTCTGGCTGTTGGTAGGTGTTCTGCCGTTCTGCTGTTTAAGGGGAAAAAGGTTGGATGTTTGTAAATCAATGTGACCTACTCAGAAGCACTGAGTAGGTAGACTTGATGTACCAATATCCCACTGTTTCCCCTTGCAAAACGTCCTTATTTCCATAGGGAAACCAATGGGGTTACAAGTGTGCCCGATTAAACCTTCTGGAGTGGCTAATCACACTGCATTGATGGCGAGACCCAGAGAGATGTCCCCCGGGGACACAGAGGTGCATGGTGGTCACCTCAACCTTGGCACGTTTGGTCTCGCTCCCCATGGCTTCCACCACTGGTCGCTGTGCGCTGATGCTCCTCTTTGCATTGAATGCATTACCGTGCTTGATTGGCAGCGGGGCTTAATAAATCGGTTCCTCCCGTCGAGCCGCTCGCGTCCGCTGAAGGCTTTTGAATTAGTCGTAGCCACTCGGGGGAGAAAGATCGCGGCGGTGGCGGCGTTGGCCAACTCAATGAAAACATCTGTTCAATTTGCGGCCGTGGTCAAAAGAGTGAATAAGCTCCGTGTTCCCTCTCTTGAAGATTTATTAATATTGCCTTTTGCGCGAGGGGGAAAGATTTCAAACACTTGACATTTAATGGTTAGTAACTCAATTTTATTCCATTCATCTGCACTGGTTTGTCAAATTTTTGCTCTGTTGAGTCTCCCCTGTTGCAGCAGGGAGGTTGTCTTTCCATGCACAATTAGGAGGGCAATTTGGTTCTGTATTTCTTTTGTTTACTACCAGAAAGTGGAAAAACCTCTTTTTCTGAGCGAATATTGGGTTGGAGAAGAGGGATGATGCTAGGTGCCCAATGCCCTCTCACAAACGCTGATGTAGATATTTCTATTTAAACGTTGATGTGACTTTTCTGTATAAAAGAGCACTAATAGAGAGCTTGATGCAATGAGGTGGTGAGATAAGTACCTGAAAGGAGATGGAAAGAAGCACAGAGTGAAAATTAGGCATGGGTTGCTCCTACTGCTCTGGATGCATTCAACTGGTGCTGCGGCAAACGCTGGGCTCTGGGCAGTTTATACAAGGTTGTCGCTCGCCCATCCCAATGCTGCTGGGTTTCATGATGCCTTTGTAATGCAGCAATCCAGCATTTATATTTATTTTTGTTGCTGTTGTTGGAAAAATGTACTGATTCTTCCAATTACCCTGAGGAAAAGGAAATCCCCAAGGGGCTTGTAAGGAAGAGAGCGCAGCCCACGTTTTTGCTTTGAGCAAAAAGAGCAGACATCTACTTGCGACCCCTTTTGAGCAAACAAGGAAATAAATGAGTGCTTGCGCTGGTTGGACATAGTGGTTACAATTGCACATGATGGTTGCAAGGGGATCGGCCGGGCTAGTGACCCTTCTAGTTGTCTTCTCCCCCTTGTACCTATTAAACCCACTGTGTTGTAAAAGCAGAAGTGGCCCCAGGTGGCTGGGTAATAGCATCTTTAATTGTGCTCTGAATGAGATTAACTTCTTATCTGACAGCCTGACACTTTTATTGTTATTAATGTGTGAATAATACGGTAGCTTCTTCTTTTTTTTTGTATAAATGTGACGACAGCAAATGTTTTCCTTTCACTGAGCAGTTATCCGTTATTTTGCTAGTTAGCCACCTTCAGATTGGCCATTGCCGAGGATAGGGTTGAGGTCAGGGGATGCAGGTCTTTTTTCCGGGAAAACTTCCCTTGCTGTTGCATGGAAGCTGCAGGGATGCACAGCATGCATGCGCTTAGTGAGCCAAAGCGTGGCCAAGAGCACGGGGCTCGCACCGGTGGGACGCAGAAGGAGCAGGGAAGCCACCCGAGGTGTCAGCAGAGGCTGGAGCAGGCACTGCGGAGCGGGCAGCAGCCTGTGGGCTCTGCCAGCAGCGTTTTCCGTGGTGCAACTAGCTATTAAACGGAATAACAAGGTCAATAACGCCTTTGCCTGGGAGAGCTGCAGCCAGCACTCCTATCAAAACCAATATTAATTTTCACTAATTAGGAGCTGCAGCTAATGAGCGTCACAGCTAATTTACCTCATCCGTAACCAGCAGGAGGAGGGGGGTCATGTGCTCAGCATCGACGGCTGCGCATCTGCCTCGTCTCTGCTCTTCCCTGCTTGTCCCCATCGTGGCTCGCTGGCCGCCCGCGCTCCGGGGACGTTCCAGGGATATTCCGGGAACGCTGCCGAACGAGGCAAGCACAAAGCAGATCTGTAATTTGGCATTATTGCCCCTAATTTGAGCGAACGAATCGTTGGTTTTGTTCGCTTTGGGAAGTCATCACTGAAACCCGCGCTGCCATTGCCTTGGAAGGGACCAAGAGCTGTTAGTTGCCTTGGAAGGGACTGAGAGTTGTTAGTTGCCTTGTCTGGGGCAGCTTTCCTACATGATGTCGTCCTATTGGTTTTTTTTTTTCTGGACACTGCCTCCAGGAGCATCTTCTTGGAGCACCCTGTGACCCTTGGTGGAGCTGAGTTGCATGCGAGGTGCCCTTGCTCTTAGGGGTCGAGCCCGTGATGCTCCACTACTTTTTGCTGCTGGTGCCCATCCAATTCCTCAACTAATCCCATCTTGGGCCAGTGTATTTGATTTGTTCAAACTGTTGGTCTGTGAAATTGCCACTCAGCCCATGGCTCATGCCAGTAAGTGCTTTGCCTCAGCTTTCTTGAAGGCTTGCTGCTCCTGCAAACGCCTGGACTCCTTCACTTGCTCCTCATCAGCTCTTCTGCAGGTGGTTTTTGGCAAAGAGAAGAGCATTGTAGTGGGTCGACGGAGCAGATTCCATGTCCCCACGTCAAAGGTCCTTGTTGTGCTTGGAAGTGATGGGGCTGGTGCTCTCCAGCTTGTCCCAAGTGCTTCCTATGCAGCTGTGGGCTGTTGGCATCGCCGTGCCAGGTACTCAGCACGGTGCTGACAGTGACATATAAGCAAGCACGCGCATCCGTGAACTCCTTGATGGCATGAGCGTGTAGGGAGCTGTAGCCTCATGCATCAAACGTCCTGTGGATGTGGAGTCCCGGTCCTTGACAAGGAAGGGCTGGAGGCAACGAGTGCTCGAAGGAGGGCTGCAAGGAGCACTTGTGTGAGCAGGGAGAGCACCTGGAGCTTGCAGGGGCATCCCAGAACCAGAGACCAACTGAGCTGTCACGGGCAAGAAGCTGAACCTCCTCCCACCAGCTTCAGGAAGACAATTCTGTAGTGGTGAAATTACATTATTTAAACACTTTTTTCCTCTTTTTGGTGACCGTTTTTGTGACTAGTTCTTCTGAAAGTGCACAGGAATGTATTATCTTTTTTTTTCTTTTTCTTTTATTTTTCTCTTCCTCTTCCTGTAATGGAAAGAGCCAGGCTGATTCTAAAATAGACTCCGTGTATCTCTCTTTATTGGTACAGGTATTAAGAAAGTTATGAATCTCCTGCAGGTTGGGTCCCTGGAAAATCCCTCCCTTATTCCGTTCTCATTCGCTGTTGGCCCTGGGGCTTATTAGCACTCCTTAATAATGACATATAATCTCAGCCCAAATTTGAGGAAAACTTGGGGAGATTCAGAGGGACACGGCAGTTGCTCCTTGCCTGCTCCCAAGGACAAGGAGAAAAGCAGCACATGCACGAGCAAGGGAGGGAATGAGGAAGAATGATTTTCTCCTTAACAGAAAGGAGGAAAAGAAAAGTATTTCATGCCAGGGATTGGAAAACTCTCCCCTCTGCAGTGCAGCCCATCGAGGCAGTGGTTGGGAGGGAGGCACTTTCAGGGCGGCAGGGGAAAGCGAAGCTCTGAAAGTCTCTAGTCTTGAGCAATTGAAAGGAAAAAGCCTGAGACTGTGACTTACTGGATGACTTTTTCTCTTCATAGGTTTCCACTTTTAGAACAGTCTATGAAACCTCTGTGATTGCTTTCTTTTTGCTTTCAAGCAACCCAGCAGCTGGGATTTCGCGCGGGGCTTTGTCTCTCGTTGGAGTTTTTAGATTTTATTTCTGTGGGTTTTTTTTCCACATATGACTAACAGTTCTGAAGCGTGGGCTGATCTGAGCGTTTTTGTATATGACAGTGTTGAACATGGGATATAGGAGCAGAGGTACGAGATCTTCTGCTTGACACTGGGTCTGCCAAACAGGATGCCATGAGGGTATCCCAAGCGTTGCTTCTTCCCACACCAATCTTGTCTTGCTCTGAGACATCCTGCAGCAGGGATTCCCTGAAGATAGGGGGTGAAAAAAATGTTCCTTCTGATGAAGGAATCATGGTGGTGTTTGCAAAGTGTTCTCGAAGCTACCAAGACATGTCCTAAACGGTGCTTTGAGCAAAGTTGGTTAAATCTGCTGTTTTCCTCCATTCTCTTCCTGTTGTAACAGCCTCCAAGCAAGGCGCTTTGCATTTTTAGGGCAGTCTGGAGAGGCTGCGGGCTCTGGCTTGGCGTGAGGCCGTGCTTCTGCGCAGGTGTCTGCACGGAGGCTCTTTGCAGATGCTCGCGGCAGCGCTTCATCGGGATGCAGCGGCGCTCCCGCGCGCCTGCCGCCACCACCTCCCCGCTGCAAAGCGCCCATCGCCAGCAGCCACGGGAGCGTTTAGCCAGAAAACCCTCCCTGAAATACGCTTTTAATAAGCTGGTTGCCGAATAGATTCGAGCAACAAATAAATTCCTGCAAGCTGAACTCTATTTGCGAGCAAGAAAGGCTAAATTAATTGAGCGCTTTAGTCACCGGGGATAATTGTCCAGCTGTAATAGGGATCTCCAGATGTTCGTTTGCAAAAGAGTGTGCTTCCTTGGCAGAGGAAAAACACTCGTGGGGATATTAGCTCGGCAGCGAGCTTACAGCTGCACGCTCTGCCTTGCTCTCCCACCAGCGACTGTGCAGCGCAGTGCAAGCACAGCTGGGCCCCTTCATCTTCTCGCCTTGGCTCTTTAGTCTGAGCTTTTC
>JAVCKT010022877.1:0-11365 GCA_032273925.1 Rhynchotus rufescens
AACCCGCCTGGATGCCACCCTGTGCCACATGCTGTAGGTGTGCCTGCTTGAGCAGGAAGGTTGGACTAGATGATCTCCAGAGGTCCCTTCCAACCTTGAATATTCTGTGATTCTGTGATTCTGAGTTGCTTTGGTAATCTCCATGCCTCGCTATGCGAGACACTTAGCAGGTGACAACATCCTACTTAGTAGAGGTCTTCCAGACTGTTCTTTCCTCCTTCCTCTCCAAACTTAGTCTGCCATCACGGTGTGGTGGCAAGCACGTTTTGCCCACTCTTTCCTGAGGTAGAGTTTTCATCACACGATGGTGGCAGACAGTGAGCTCAATTCCCACGTTCTGCGCTTCCCATCCAGATTGTCGCCCACAGCCTGTGCCTGAGTTTCAGTGCAGCTTCTGCCCTGCCCTTCTGCTTGCTGGTGACAGGGAGGAGCCTTTGACCCGTGCTGGGGAGGAATAGCTCAGCTATGCCTGGAATGGGTTGGGGTGTGCTCTTTTAATTGACCTGCAGTGCTCTGCTGGATTGTTTCTCTCCTTCCCTTTATTATGCAGAAGACTGACCTGCTAACTGAAAAAGAAAACATTTATTTAAACACACTTTGTCTAAAAATTCACTTATTGAAATTTCATCAAAATGTGCCATTAGTCTTGTGCCACTCGATCAGCCAATTCTAATCTTGTGCTTAATAGGCTTGAGTCTTGCCTTAAGTATACTTATATATGAGTTTGGGTTAAAACTAGGTAAATGAAGCTCCCTGACAACGTGTCTCTATGCTAAAGATCCATATCTGTTGCAGGTTAACTCAGCTGACATCTTGATGCATTCCACTTTTATTAAATGTTACTTAGCTCATAAAGGAGAGGTGGAGTTAGCTGCTGGAACTGAGGAATGATTCTCAGAGTTTACACTTGATACCAATAAGCATGATTAATCTCAAAATTTTAAAATGTTTTAAAATTTAGAATTATTTTCTTGGTTCACTTTAAAAGGTTACCTGGATTCAGAATTCTCATTGATTTGAACCTACTGAAATAAGGTTGCTGAAAAACTCCTCTGAACAGTTCTGTTGACAAAATGTGTTTTTTGAGGATACATATACTATTTATGTTCAAAGTATCCAGTAGTTTTATTTGGTCTGCTTGGAGATTGTTTTTTAAACTTTTCTTTATACAGAGGTATAGATATGCTTCATGTTCGTTGCTTTGGATAGCTTCTCAAGATTTTAATGTTAAGAAATGACATAATTTGCAGAAAAAACTCATTAGATTTAAAGGTAGATTAGCTGGCAATCTTTAAAAAGCATTCCTAGAGCATTGAATTATCTTCTGAAATTCAAAATGGGAGGGGGTGTAGTATTCTACAAAAATGTAGAAACCAGTTATTGAAATATTTTTAATGTTTTATGGTACAAGTAGAACTAATAATGTAGTAAGCAAAGATATGTACTTTCTTCTGATACAGAGGACTTCCACAACTGTGAAACTGTGATCATAGAGATTTTTCTTTCATCATTACCCTTTCTATTTTAAACATGATAGATTGTTCATAACTTGACACTAAAAATTGAGTATGGTTGGCAAATGTTCGGTCTACAGGTAAGCTATAGATAGTTTAAACATAAAGCAAATAAACATGGGAAGGTATATTTGCAGTAGCACTCAGTGAATATACTGTGCATCTAGAGTAGTTCAGTAATTATTTTCATATTGCAGAATTCATCCCTCTTTTACACTTAGTTACATGTTGCTGTGATAAGGAACTTGACTTCAAACGCTCTATCAGCTTTTTCTTCTGCTTACACTAACTTGTGGCCTTTGTTTTGATTGTGATCCTGTTCCTCTAATGAAATTCAGGATGAATAATAGATAACTAATGAATCTGTATACATCATTGCTGATTGCTGAACTAAATGGGAAAAATTATCATAAATATGAACATTGTGAAATTATTAGCTTTTGTGAAGTTATCTTATTTGTATTTTGTTATTTTCTACCTAGAAGTGGAAGAACTGTTAACTTCCCTTAAGCATATCCAGCACGTTTTGGTAGACCCTCAGAGCCAAGAGGATATTTCTCTCATTTTACAACTTGTTCAAAATACTGATTTTCAGAATGCATTTAAGATACACAATGCTGTTACAGTGCACATGAACAAAGCCAGCCCTCCATATCCTCTTATCTCCAACGCACAAGAACTAGCACAAGAGGTATGTACAGTATGTATCTCTGTGATATATTTGAAAGCTATAATCATAGCTGTTGAAATATTTACTTGTCAAGCTTGTGTGAATTACTGCATGTTGCATATAAAATGGATTATACTAGTCACTGGTTGCTGTATCTGTTTTTATTCCAGACTTCCAAATAATAACCAAAGAAATATTTTGGGGATAAGAATTTCCTTTATAGTGTAGGTAGATCTGTAATATGTAAAAGGCCCTGTGTTTACATACAGGGAAGAAGAGCAGTTACTCATAGCACTTTACATCCAGTTCACGACTGACTCTGAGTTCACTGTTGGCATTCCTCTGAGTAAGCCAGGGTTCCTAAATTGGAAGGACTCTCTGAAAATGCAGCTGTACTGGAAACAAGCATTTTGCTTTAAAGTGAGCATGAGGTCACTTAGAACTTCATTTCAATATTTTGATCACTGCTGTGATCATAAAAATAGATTTAATTTTGTGGTCTGACAGAGACTGCTTTCTTAAAGCCAGATAAATCTTTTAGAAATTGCTGAACTCTGCTTCTGGAGTTACTCTTTCCTGTGAGATGTTAATGGAAAACCTGTTTTGTTTGTTTTGTTGTTTGTTGCCGAACATAGGCATAAGTTGTTCCCCCAGAAAGTGGTTGGCTGCTTCCTTCCTTCTAGAGTTTTATTTGCTTCAGAGTGATTTTAAAGAAGCATTTGAAAAAAGCCTGTCTTAAAATGACAATAACTTCCTGATGATGCAGATAACAAAACATAAGTATAAAATAAGGCATATCCGCACATTAGTTTTCAATGACATTTAAACTGCAGGTAATTTCAATGTAAAAATTTTAGTGCACAGTTAGTCACAATTCTGAAATGCATTTGGACTTCATGTCCCAAAAGCTTTCTATAAAGCTATAGGTAGCAATTTTGTTTGGGCTTTGCAGTAGGAAAAGAACCCACTCATTTTTTATTTTCTAGCCCTTTTTAGGGAGATATTAAACTTAATAGTCCATTTGTGCTTTTACTTTTCCCACAGATTCTGACAACCAGGCACTAGCAACTCAAATTTCAACTCTTTTTCTTTCTTTTTTTTCTTCTTTCCAGAAACTTTAATTAAAAATTAAAGTCCAAGTGCTTAAGGAATTTGCATGGAGATTAGCTCCCTAAAGTAATGTGAAGGACTCTGCCACTTGAGTAAAAATAGCCAGTAAACATCAAATGTAATTAAAGTGATTTTTAAATCCATTTTAAACTTGACAAAAAGCAGGGGCAAAGATTCTGGGAATGTGGGTGGAATCTTGAGCTTGTAAGAGTGTTTTATTCATCACTCAAGACGGTTTGTAATTTTGGGCTTGTAACAGCTCATCTTAGACATGTAAAAGAGACACTTGCTGTTAAATTTACTTCAATAGACCCAGTTTACATCAGCAGTGTATATAAATGTTTTGGATACTATCCACTTGAACACATGCAGGCAGTTAAATTAGATCGTTACTTTTGAGAGGAAGCTTGTAAGAGTACTAAACTCACTGGAATGCATATGTATATCTTGTTTAATGATTTTACAATCATATAAGGGTAAAGAACGTGATTATTACCATATTCTGAACAGCCAGTACTTTCTTGTCTCTCAAATTGCTGTTTGTAAAATGAAGCCACACTATGGGCTTTTTTGAAACTGGTTTGAAGTAAAATTAATGTAATTAACAATAAGAGCTAGACTACAGGCTTAAGAAATTCCTCTTCCCACATGCTCAATGCAGACTGCCTGTGCCATCAGCTTAGTGTGTCAGCATGCAGTGTCCGGGTCATCTGGAATTCTCTTTCCTTCATCCACCAGAACTTGTGGATTTTCTTGTTGCCAGTGACAAAAGGAGTCTGACATGCTGCAATATGAATGTAATGGTGTGTGTGGACTGCAGCTTTTTATCACTATTAACAAAATTATGTAATAAGTAAATAGTACCCTGAGCTCTCCTGTTCTGCTTTTTAAGAGAAAGATGCTAGAGGCTTGAATAATGTAATGAGCAGAAACTTGACTTGAATAACAGATACTTGGGTGAGAATGGCTGTTTGAGCCAGGTTGCTAGGCATGGAAAAATAAAGAATGGGAAGATGCGGCTCCTGGTGGTGCATTTCTAACAAAAATCCCACTGTTTTTAGCTATGATTGCTAGAAACTTGGAAGTAGAAGGATACCAGGAGAAGTAAGCTAGGGACCTCAGTGTCTTGTTGTAATTGCTTGCCTTTATTGCAAGCCATTTCCCATGTGCATCATGTAGCTGCTACGAAAATGTTGTCCTTAAAAGAGCATTCTATTCCACCATTCTTCGTAGTTCTTAGGCAAAGTGGTTTTCTGTTTCTTATTTATAATTACGAAGACTTAATAGATTGATTCTGAGAGGCTTAACAGCAGATACAGGTGTATGCTCTGACCGAAGTATGCAAAATGTCTTGCTTATAAGAAGACATTTTCTTCTGTTTAAGTTTCTTTCTTAATAGGTGTTTCTGTAAAAGTCCATCAAAATTTGCCTAAGCAAGGCTTTAAAACTACTCTAGGGGCTTCTTCATGAAAATATTGTAAAACCTCTTTAAAGAAAGACCCTAAATAAATCTCCCTCAAGTTGTTCTGTACAGAAGAGTTCTGTTAGTGAGGACGGGTTGCTTTTATGACACGTATCCTTCAGAGTGCTCTGTTTGCTAAAGGACATCCCAGTGTCATCTTGCTGCTTACAGAAGCTGTTCATTTAGTGGCTTCTCATGCAGTTTCAAAGTATGTCTTTGCTCTGTTCTCAGTACTGTGCTCTGGTAGCATCCCAGAGAGTTTTTAGTATTCCTACAGATAAAGTCCCTCAGGGTAGAGGCTCTTGAGATCCTTTGACCTTAATGTAGCCCACAAAATCATAATTATTTTTTGCCTTCCTGGTTCTGTTATGTCACATTGCCTAATCTTCAAGAGTTTTAGTTATATATAAAAATGATATTCATCTTATAAAAGGCTCTGGTATGTGTAATCTATTCCTAATGCCTCTGGATCCATTAGTGTTTTTGCATGTGTATGTCTTTGGTGCAAATTAGTTATATAAGGATAAGAGCTTTGGAAAGTCAGTCTCAGCTTTGCATAAAACTCACTCCTCTACTTTTGTCCTTTTAAAATGTGCTGGGATTTTCTGCTATTTGTGAGATGCTGGTGAGGCATCTCAAGCAGCATGAGAATGCCAGTCTCTTTTTGGCACTTTTTTTTAAGGAAAAATAATCTATTAACATGGCTTATTTTAGAAACACCCCAAGAAACCTGATTTCCTGAGGTTCTGGTGTTTTGACCTCATGCAGGGGGCAGGGGAATGCAGGGCACTTGGCATGGGTGGTAGGAATATCTCTGGAAATCTTGCAGTTTTGCTGTTGGTAGCTTATCTTTACCTGAGCTCTTACCTCCTTTTAAGCAGAAATAAGTCTAGCTACACTAACAAGTAATTAGGTTAGAACCTGGCATATTCAAACAGCAGGCTTCACTGTGACTGGTTTCACTCCTCTGCTTTATACGAAGGTGATTTTTATTTTTTTCCCTTATCTTTTGTAATTGCCAAGCTCTTGGTTAGTCTCTGCAGCTGACAAATCTGTATGTAATCAGTTTTCACTCTGTAAAGAATTACTGAGACAAGACATGCTAGAGTAGTTCTGCAGTCGTCTCATTGCATGCGTTTCTAATGTGCATTGGATTAAGTTTAATGAGCCAGGATAACAATTACGTGGACATCCTTTTTCTTTGTAGAATGAATAACGGCAATTAGGACTTTGTACTTGGCCTGTGTAGGGCTTTTGGATTTGCTTTTGGTGGTGGTTTATTTTTGGGGTTTTCTGGGTTATTTGACTGGGGTTTTGTGATTTTTCTGTTTGTTTTGTTTGCTTAATAGATCACCAGATAGAGTAAGTGCTTTACTACCTGTTTTGTTTTTAGGTGCAGAGTGTTTTGAAACCCAGTCACCACAAAGATGGGCAGGAACTTAATGCTTTGCTGAATGCCCCTCACATGCAGGTAAAGTAACAGGAGACTTTTCCTTTATTGGATATGTTTCTTAATGCTCTCTTGAGTCTATTTTATATTTTTGCAAATATCTTGGGCCAGTTGGGGAGGAGATCTAATCTCTGGCAAAGCTTGAATGTTTCTCTAGGGTGAGAAGTTTCTAATGTCCTGCAACTAATGGAAACTTGTACTAACATGTAGTGTATGATTGTATTCAGCCCCTGCTATAATTTACAGTTTCAACTGAGCAATTTTCATGTGAACAAGTTCCCTTTAGGTCAGTAGAGTTGGAGTGATACATCAACTGCTTTGCAATAACTACTTATATATGTTTTCTTTTTTCCTTTAGTGAAAACTATTTCATGCCTAGCATTAAGGTACACAAAGGAAATATTGTCCTGTGGGCGAACTGTAAATTCCTAAGTTATTTTCTCTGCAGTAACTTTTAACATAGCAAGACAACTTCCTTGTTTTTTGATTGTATTTCCTTTTTTTTTTTCCTAACATAGGAAATCTTTAATTACCGTCACAGCTGTGATTAACATTATTTCTGTAATCTCTGCAATCTCGAAGCGAACTTTGGCAAGCATGTAGTAGTAGGTACTGCATATCTCAAGGAATTTGCAGTCTGAGAGTTGCCATGTAATCTATTGCTTTGCTTCAGTGCTTCATTTTGAAACCCTTTGAGCACCATATTTTGAATAAGGTCTGTGTTAGAGGAGTCACAAAGTTTTGTTAAAGTATTACTTTAGAACTTTGGACATTTGGAGTTGTTTCTAAAATTTAGTCTGGAGTTTGGGTGGGATTGTAATTGCACCTTCATGTGCCTGCAGTTATAATGAAGGTCAACTTGTTAGGTGCTTCTGGTTCCTGTCTCCCTGACTTTTCAGAATGGTACCAGTGGGCCTGTGATTTGTGTAGGTTTCAAAGCTGCATCATATATGAGCAGACATTGCATTATTCTGTAGGCTCATTATTTTACAGCAATATTTTCAAAGATATTTCTGGTCTTTTGTGATAACAATAAAGCTTTAGTAAATTAATAGTTAAAATTATGGACTGCGGCTCTACAAGTGATTGCCTTCTGAAGCTATATGAAGTGTGGAACTCTGATAATGTGTTCAAAGTTATAGCTGTATATAAATGCATAGTTGAGATAAATCTTGAGTCAGTTTGCAATGTTCTGTAACCTGCGAAGATTTATGTAGCTATAGAACTTCACTGAACTTCATACCATTTTATATAGATACCAAATTTTCTTTAACTGAACTGCTCTTGTTTAACACTAGGCACTCTTACTGGCTCACGATAAGGTTGCGGAACAAGAAATGCAACCAGAGCCCGTGACAGAGGAGAAGATTTATGAGAATGTTGGCCTGTATGGCGGGGAGACGGTTAAAATAGTTCGGATTGAGAAAGCTCGAGATATTCCACTGGTATGTATTGATACTCAGAACTGTATGTGAGGCAGGCAAGTGCTTGTCCTTTGCAGATCGTGATGAAAACTTTCATTTGAATGTGGAGGTGATATTTAACTTGTAAACCTTCCCCCTACTCCTGCAATGAGAAATGTTTATAGATAATAAACTTTTATGTACTTTGATATCAGCACTTGACATAATACCGTTTATAGTCCATGTAACTGCTGTGAACGTGGGTTTGGACAGGACTTCTTGATTGAAGGCAATGTCCAAGTTCAACTGCAGTAGAGTTTGTATCCTTGTGCCGACCACGGAACTTTTTAACAGCTCTTCCCTTTTTGTGTTTCATCTTTCAAACGAGTTTATTTTCTTTCAAAGCAGAAATCTATCTCCACTGGCTTGGAGTATATACTAGAGATAGCTTTGAGTTTCATATATGTAATAAATTCAGATTTTGTTGCCATTGTACAGGGTGCTACTGTTCGCAATGAGATGGATTCTGTCATCATCAGCCGAATAGTCAAAGGCGGCGCCGCCGAGAAGAGCGGGCTGCTACACGAAGGGGATGAAGTGCTAGAGATTAATGGCATCGAGATTCGTGGAAAAGATGTTAATGAAGTTTTTGACTTGCTGGTGAGCTGTGCACTACTTTACCTTGCAAGAAATACTTGTTTCGTAAGACTGAAGCCTGATGGCTCAGCTTGTCATTTGCCATCCTATTTAACTTGTTGTTAAATAATCCTATAATTCCAGTGGCTAATATGTATAGAGGACCATTTTAACTTTCCTTTCCGATGCAAAGTAAAATAGTAGTAAGCGAAAACTGCCTGCAAAAATAAGGCATGCGAATTTGGAAGAGTCACTGTATCTTCTTGAGATTTAATTTCTTGTTGTTGTTTTGTTGTTTTTCTGCCTTCAGTCTGAAAGATTTCCCTCCTATTAACAGCACTTTTGTCTAGGATTTTACCAGCATAGATGTCTTCCATTTCTGTTTATTATTGGCACTTATGAAAAAATATACATTAATTTAAAAGCTACTAGGCAAAATTACAGGAGAAAATTCATTGGGAGCTATTGGTGCAGAACTGCTATCTCAAAGCCTGTGTGATGTAGGATGCTAGAAACTGGGAATTACCAGCACTTCCCTTTGCCTGATTCTGTGCTTTTCTCATGCTCTTCCCTAGCATCTGCTATTAATGAGTGTCAGAAATGGGACACCTTGAATCTCTGAATCTTTGGCCTGAGTACAGGAGGGAAGACTGTTTAGTTGGAGTAAAAACAGATGAAAATTATTCTTTAAGTCTATAAAGTAACTTTGATACCAAGCATTGAAAATATTCACTATTTACTGTTCATAGGATCTTTGGGGAAAAAAAAAGAAATTGGGAATATCATATTTATGAAATCTTTTGATTTACTTGATTTAAGGCCTTTTTTTTTTTTGGCAAAGTCATATGCAGCTAAGTTACACTTCTGAGAATTTTCCTATATCTTTAGTAGATAATTCAAATTTGATAGTGCTAGTTTATAGTTGTTTTCTGTGGAGTTTGCTCTGTTCTTGAGCAAGAATAAAATCTTTTATTCTTGAGAATAAAAGATTAAAAACCATAGTATATTAACATTAAAGCAAACTAATTGGCTAAAATTCTGTAAGTTCTTAAAAATTTTACATGTAGATTTTTGAATTTTATAATGTGATATTGAGATTTTTAAATTTAGGCTCAAATATTTCAGTTCCTGGGAGAATACTTTTAGTAGAAGATAGAAATTACTTTCCTTTTTTTTTTTCTTCATCCTTTGCTAGTAAAATGATAATGAATTGCACATGACTAACCAAGACTATCTAGACCATCACTACTGATTCCTTTACAGAGCTATGCCTCTGAGTATTGTGGAGTTTGCTTTCTTGTAGCCTGATCATGTTATGCTCAATTATATCTGCTTTTTTTAAGCCCTAGGCCTGAATTTTGTGAGATACATGTGTGCATTTTGGTTTTATGCAACCTGAATTGTGTGTATGGTTCATGGAATGGTGTGGATAAAATGAGACTTATCTGGGCCACTTCAGAGTTGCTGCTTGCTTTCTATTATATCTTTATATACTTATGTATGTACACACATGTGCATTGCATACAAGAGGTTTCTCTTTAAAATCTTGTATGATTTTTCCTGCAAGCATAGACTCACTTGATATTTGGATACAATATATTTGATACATATACTTGTATACATATACTTGGATACAATATACTTGATATTTGGAACAGAAAAAAAAGAGTGTAATTTCACAGTCTTCCAGTTGAGAGTTGCAAGTGCCCCATTTCTTATAGGAATAGCTTATATAACTTATCCATAGTAAAGAGTTCTAGGGTTTTTTATCTGTGTATCAGCATTGGCTGGCTTTTCAATGCAGCATTTTCAAGGTATGCTATTTATTAGAATTCTTAACCTTAAGCCAGATTTTGCTACTATGTACTGAAGAGCCTTTTTTCACCCTCAGGCTGACATGCATGGCACCCTGACCTTTGTATTGATTCCCAGTCAACAGAGCAAGCCACCTCCTGCAAAGGAGACTGTTGTAAGTAGCTTTAAATAAGTTCCTGAGTTTCAAGTGCATATTTTTACTCTTCTATGAATCACGTTAGGTGGTGGAACCAACAATAAATAAATAAAAAATAAAGTAATTTAAACCACCAGACTAGTATTTGATTTAGTTAATAGAAACAATTGAAAGTGGTAAGCTAAAATTTATACTATGATCGTTTTAACTCATCTTCTTAAAGATTAAAAAATTTAAAACAGAACTGTCTGTGCTTCTGAAATTCTCCTTTCAAATAAGCTACTGTGTGTTTAGTATGTATAAATAAAAAAAATATATTGGTTGAAGTTAAGTTTTTGCTTGAACTTGAAAATATGCTTTGAGAGGCAAATTTTTAACATAAGTTCAGTATCTTGCTGGCTAACACTTTTCTTTAGATAGTTTTAACAGTTTTATATAAATCTCTGGGCAATGTGTTTCAAAATTTACCTAGAATCCAGAAGAATGGGTTTCAATACACTTCATGTTTACTCTGAAAAAATGAGAATGCCTGATAAAGTTCTTAATGTGAAAAGCTGAAATTAGTAGCTTGCTTATTTTTTTCCTTCTGAAGAGGCGAGGAAACTACATACTTTATAATTTTAGGTTAAATTCTGCAGTTGTCTCCAAACTAGCACAACTCTTTCCTGTGGCAAATATATTTAATTATTCCATTATGTCCTATATGCCACAAAATCACCATTCTATGGGATCTTGGAGTTTTGATGTATTAGTTCCAGTGCAATCACAGGAAAATGGGGTATAGCTCTTCAGAAGTACCAGTTTTTCCTCTGTTTTTCCATCTCATCTTCCACAGATACATGTGAAGGCACATTTTGACTACGATCCCTCTGATGACCCCTACGTCCCTTGCCGAGAGTTAGGCCTGTCCTTTCAGAAAGGTGATATACTGCACGTGATCAGCCAAGAAGATCCCAACTGGTGGCAGGCCTACAGGGATGGCGATGAAGACAATCAGCCCCTGGCAGGCCTCATCCCTGGTAAGTAAGGCTTTAGCAAAAGCTTGACAGACGGTTGTCACCACAGCTGTCATGGGCAATAATTACACCCAGGTACTGGACTGCATTAAGCATCTATGGCTTTCGCCCTCTTGCAGCAGAGCACAGAATTCCTTGCCTAATTCGCTCCCT
>JAVCKT010022877.1:19066-29528 GCA_032273925.1 Rhynchotus rufescens
TCAGGTTTTCATGGAACAAACACATGCTCATTGGTGAGACCACAAGGGATAGAGCAAATATAAAGAAGTTATGTCAGATCACTTTCCTGGTCACTGGACTGAAGTGCTGCTTTGAAAAATGAAAGTATAGAGTGTATTCTGTATATAGAGTATATACAGAAAGAAAAAAGTTTGGAAACTTTTATCTTTGGTTCATTTCAGTGTTTAGAAATAATTCCTTAGTACTCTATGTGTTAGCCTAAGGGCTTGCGATTCAAAATAATGCCTTTTTACCTCACATTGCAGGCATGTTCTCTGTTTAATCCTCACTTTTCCTATGACAGCTACACCATTCAGTTATGTTGCATAGTCAGTGTGTCAGTGATGACAGAACATCAGTTCTGCTCTCCCTGCCCCTTTGATAATTGCAGGTGCTTTAGGATTTGTTACTGTTTCTGAGTTAGACAAGAAGGTGGAAGGCAGTAAAAGGTGGGAAGGGTGACCCAGCCCAGCTAGCCAGCTGTTGGCCCAGTTCTTGCAGTCACAGTCAGGATTAAGATACTTGCCCTGTCCCGTTATATATTCCATGTTTATACACAGTCATGCCATTACTGTGTTTGACTAATTTCTGTTCCCCCTCTCCATATTACTGAAATTGTTATACAAATAAGCTTTTGAATGTAGACTTAAAAGAATGTTGCATTAAGTTCAGCTCTACTCTTAGGCACACGGCCTACACTGACATCCATCTAGGGAGGTGCTATAGTTTCTATAATAATGTACAGCCAATGTCATTTTGTCTCCAGCTGACCAGTTTGGACCTGAAACTACCTTGTATTTAATTTAAGAACATATAAACAAACAGAAAGGCAGAGCCATTTCTTAATAGGCCTGTGTCAATTCCCTTAAAGTGAATATGCAGTCTTCACACTTACGGCTTGCTATAAAGCCTGTTTATCAGACCTGAAAGGAAGGTATCAATATTTTTACCAGTCCAGATTTAATTAAAAGTAAATCCATTAGCTGAATTAAAAGAATTTTTGAATGTAAAAATATGTGGCTTTTTAAAGTATAAAATGGGGGTTTAATGCCTTAAATAATTAAGGTAACTTTATGGAGACCTGTGGTTAGCCCCACATTGTACTTTTATACATGTACCTGCACTCTGTATTTTTGAGACATCATGAACTGCACACTAATGTAAAAATGTAAAATATTTCTAGATTTAAAATAAATCACTGTACAATTTTATTTCTTGTAGTGGCTCTTGGAGTCTCCTTCCTACTATGTTCCTGAAGGTGTGAAAAGTGCTCTCAGTCTTTGACCCATCAGTGCCCTGTGGGGTGTTCACTATATCTCTTAAATGTATAATATCAAAAACGCACAGAACATATTCCTCAAACTTAGTTTATCTCTAATATTGTCTTACTGTAATTTTCTTATACTTAATTTAATCCCTATTTTTATTTCTTCTCAAACTCACTGTCATCTTCCCTTCACTCCAAACTCCAGGACCGTAACATTTTCTGGGTTCTACCTGTGAATTACCTGTGATTTCTCATGTGATCCACTTTCAGATGGACACATCTGTCATCTTGTTTGCAAGAAGCCAGAAAAGATCACCTGTCAGAATGACAACGTTCCAGAAGACCTGTAAGTTTTGAATAGACTTCTAAATTTCTCTCACTTTGACCTGGGATCCTTTTGTATTTTACTCCATTTTTAAATGATCTTCAATTAAATTGTGCACCATATAAGATAATTAACTGCTATTTGATCAATTGCTGCCTGTGGGAGGAGGATAGTGTTACATTTGTGCTTTTAGTCCAATAAGTTGCAAAAAGCATCTGCTGAAAAAACAGAAACACCCTTCTCTATGCTAAGATCACAGCAAAAGTCATAGGAGCCCTTCTGCCTCAGGCCTGATGGTTCTCTTAAATAGCACAAAATCTATTACTATTAGCATATCTTTCTCCAGCAACTAAGAGCAGGATTTTCCAAGGGGTTGACAAAATAAGTTAGTTCAGTGTAGTACGAAGAGAAACTATTTCTTAAGGATGACTTTGATGACCACTAGTCAAAAAAAAGTAATTCCTCTTACAATGCTGCAGTACACATCATCATCTATTAGTTAAAGATCCTTTCTTTTTTCATCACTAGAACAAGGATTTGCAAATACATTCTCTCCCTTATTTCTCTTGGTTGGAGTTTTTGGGGGGAAGCTTAAGCATATCCCTCCCTCTGCCCCATTACATCTTGTTGCTGTTGAGGAAAGTCTTTGGTAGAACATATGTAGGCAGGAAATAGTATTAAATGGGAGCTCAACACAAATCAAAAGCAGAGGGCTATTTTTTTCAAGAGCCTGTAATCCTATAGGCAGGTTTGGATTTAGTATTCAGCTCTGGTGTCAGAAGAGGAGAGAGATGCTTCACATGATTACTGAAATGTGTTGCAGAAACTGATTTCCTCAGCCACCGTCATAGACTCCTCTGATCAGCCCAAGACTTGGAGAACGACAGCAGGAATGGCCTCAAAGTTTAATCCTGCTCTGCTTGCCCACCTCCCTGTTGCAATGATGATTTTAGGATACCTCAGCAGAGGGTTGTATGTGGCAGAGAAGCATCACTTCTCCTTGGTCTCTTCTCCAGCAAGGTAAAATTTAAGTGAAAGTGGATACAGCTGGTAAAGGAATGTGCAGAGCAGCATTTATGCAGTTTTTAAGATGGGGATAGGGGAAGTAAGTAGCATTATTTTGAAATAAACACTACAGTTTCAAAGCATTTAAGACCATCATCCTTTAGCAAGTTGGTCCAGAGGCCAGACACTTAACACTTGAAACTTTTACTTGTTTCTAGCACAGACAGTACACAAGTTGGCAAAACTTCTAATTAAAACCATAAGCCTTTTAGGCCAATGGTAACGATCGTGCAACAGAAATAAATCACGTAAGACTGTGGATTTCATCAATGAGTTAGAAAATGTAGTGGCTTATACTCACATTTGACTTCAGACTGTGCTGATATCTGCTTTAACTTTAAACATTAATCCTTCAGCAGCAAAAGCTTTGCATGCATCTCCCCCCACCACATAACAGAACTATTGTTATAATGGGAAGAATTAGAATGGAATCTGATTAGGGAAATCCCAAGCCCTCCTGCAAAAGGAACAAGTGTTGACTCTCCTTCCCACTGCGTAACTTGAAGAATGCAAGAAGTCTCATGCTAGCCTCTACTCAAACCAGCAATACAAGGCTTTCTTGATAACAGCACTTGCAGCTACATTCAGATTTCTAATCTCCCTGAAGAAATCCACAATCCGTTCCACTCAGATTTATACAGCAACTGAGAAGCCACATAAATATCACTGAGGCAACATGTCCAGTTATAGTGCAATTGGACACTGTCTTCTGGGTCCCCTGCTCCCCTGTACAACACTTGTGCTGGGCTACTCAAAGAGAAGGTCTTCATCCTTCTCCTCCAGTAAGAGGTTGGCAGGTTCACGTTCCCCACCAGCAGCTCTCCGCAGCTCCCGTTCTTTCTCTGACTTTTCTTTCAATACCTTTTTCTTTTCCTGTATCTTCTTTAACCTGTGAACAGCACATGATTTATCAATGGGGGAAAAAAACTACAGTGTTTTAATAAAACAGATTAGCAGCAAAAATGCAATACAATGTGGACAAGGTAAAGCTGCCTGAAGCAGTTCCAAAGGAAATAATGATAGTCCTATAACAAATTATTCTTATGCCCAGCTGCTCCAACTGGGGGAAAATAATCTTCCTTGCAGATTAACTTTTTTTTTTTTTTTCTCCAATCCAAACTATACATTCTTGACCCTAAAAACTGAATTGCACTACTCTGCTTTTCCTGAATGAAGATGATTCTTTGATCAGTCAGGTTTGACATTTTCACTTCAGGAAGCCCAAAACACTTCTCTTCATGGAAGAGATGTCCTTAAAGCCCTTACATGTGCTATGCTGCAGCCTCTGGCTGCAGGATGAAGACTGCAAGACACAATGAAGTAGAAGGGATCCGTTAGCAAGTTTGAGAAAAGTAATTTCAGATGTCCAAGAACTCAGCTCTGGGAATTCAAACACAGCAAGAACCAGATCATTTTTGACAGTGTTCCCTGACAGATTTGGTGAGCATCTCTCTTAACTGCATTCTGAGCATCCAAGCTCTCTAAGAAGAGACCAGCTTTGTCTTGTTTTAGGTACCTACCTGTAGAATTCCTCTCGTTCTCTTTCATCCAGTTCTGTGATGATGTAAGAAAGAGTACGCTCAATCCTGGGAATAATCACTAAAATATATATATAAACAAGGAGCGTGTTAGACTGCTGTTATAGCAGGAGCCAGGAAATCGTTTAATACAGCACAGCAACTCTTATTTAAAGTTTCTATTTTGAGAAAGTCACGACAGTTGAGCTGAACTTGAATGGAAACTACCTTTTTCCATCACAATTGTCAGAAACTTCTGCTTAATAGACAATACTTTTACCCGCTGCATTCTGCACTGATTAGCTTGAGAGAGTCTGAGTCATCCAGCTGAAGAAAATACTCAAGTAACCCAGCCCAAGGGAAGATTAAACCAAGCTCTAGACCTGGAGCTGGGCACAGTGTAGGCTATGTGCCAGAAACTTCCTTTTCAAATGGGGAACCTGTTATCAACACCACCAAAGTTGGAAAGGCCGCAAAGGAATTTTTTCCCCAGTGAATTTTTTCTGAATGATAACCACAGAAAAAGCCTGCAAGCTCAAAGGAGTAAGTCTACAGAAAACAGTATCAAAAAGGGCAATTTAGAATCATTGATTAAAATATTATATGCTGTGTACATGCAAAGATGATTAAATAGTAGCTGTCAGCAAGTTGAAAAGGAACTTGAAATAATCAAAGCACCCTCATGACTACAGCAAAAGTAATCACAGCAGTGTTGGACAACAAGAAGCTGAAAGATAAACACTGAAGAATGTGTATCAGGATTGCTCTGTTTCCTATAATCCAAACTTAGCCAAAACTGTTCTCCAGACGCCTACTCTGCCACCCCTTCCAAAAGCAAAGAGTCTGGACTCTAGGCTGGACATCACAATCCAGTTTCAAAAGGGGCACACTAGGAAAGGTTACAAAAACAGCTACCGGAACATTATTGCACATAACATCCCTCCCTTTGATTTCTAGTCAACAGACTTGACAAGGTCAGTCAAAGATGCCTTGCAGAGAGTCCAGAATACAGATTTTTTAAGTCTTCATACTCAGTGCAACTTCTTCAGGCCTTGCTCATGTTTGCATGCTTGTCTGTCTCTGTGTACTCCAGTCTCTGCTGGAAAGCAATCAAAAGAGCAGCAGTTTTCAGGACTCTGCTCTCCATGCTGTAAGGAGAAGTATTTTTCAATGTAGTATTTTTGAATCTAACAGAGCAAATACTCACCGTGCTCGATTGCATTCACACGCCTGTTTGTTATTTTAATGGCTTCATCCAAAGTAACAAAGGATGTCTGAGGGAAAGATATTCAATAATTAATACCTAACAAAAAGCTCAGTATTTTCATTAATATTACAAACAAAATAGGTAAAATTCTTCATGGGAGCAGAATTGTTTCTGCTACTGTCGTTCCTCTTACTATTAACAGATTACATCTGATTGCTGCACATTGGCGATTACAAATCTACTATGCCCAATACTAACTCCCCAAAGAAAGTTTCTTCTTTGCATTCTTGACTAAAGAGCAGTTGAGCTCTAGTATGACTGAGAAAGGCCTGCAACTTTGTACTATGATAGACTGAAGGATTATAGTGCAGCTGAAGGCATTAGGCTGCTACTTTACTTCATTTATGAACTGTGAGAAATCAGAGATCCCTCCCCCCATCTTTCTTTCCTCCCATCAACCTGTAAAGAAGCCAGTTCCACAAGCAGCTCCACAGCTTTGGCATAGTTCCTCTTCAGCTTGGCCAGCTGTTCTCCACCCCTAGCCAAGCCAGTCAGCTCATAACCTGGAAAAAATATCCAACAAGAGCTGTTGCTAGTGCCATTATGGTGTTTCCTTACTAGCTTAAACGCAGCATTTACAACCTACAGTAAACAATACGGATCAGCAACTGACGAGGTAAAGTCTCTGCCTGTAAATCTCTTGTAAAAGACAGATTAAAAATGTAAAAATGTTGGGTTTTTGCATGTCCACAATAAGATCTGTCAATCCTAAAGAACCTCCTAATTTACCTTAAAAAACATCATCAAGACCAATCTTCTTCTACCTGAAAAACACACTGATTTAAATGATTAAAATCCACTACAGCCCCTAATAACAAACCCTCAATATGAGTAAAGCATCACAGAGGAAAGATATGTATCTATATTGTAAACTGACTTCTCAGTAAAGCATGAACTATTTTTCATTAGCATAGAAGAGCTTTAAGTACCTGTAAGATATAAAATACTCATTTTTGTACTTACTGTCCCCTCCTTCCTGGTAATGCTCAAAAACTGGCAAGGTTACACCTAGCAAAGGCAAAAAAATAGTCAAAAAACATTGTGTTATTTATTTATTAAGTACAATTCACCTTTCTCACATTTGTTTCTAATGAATTACATGAGCTCAGAAGTTTTGTTTTCAAAGTCTTCACATATAGATTGGAAAGATTAAGTTATGTTGGTTCTATCATTTTTATGGAATTTCAGAACTGTATTTATTACTTCATATTGAGATATAGGCACATAAAAATATCAGGAGAGTAAATTCAATTTTACTGTGTTTCTGTTTAGTAATGTTTTCCCTATGCTTAAGAAATTCTTTAAGCATTTGGTTTTAATTTATCTTCCTTGATTTTTTTTAATAGACAGCTCTTGCTATTTCCTAGTATTAATTTTTTAATATTTAATTTACAGACTTTATTTAGTGCCCATGAAGGAAAAAAAGCACAACAGAATTTATGCTTTATTTGATCTAGATATTGAACTGCAGTTTACATGCCCTTCATAAAATGAAATGTGTGACTCAATACAAAAATTCATCTGCTGTGGGGGAAAATTTTAGTAGAAGTGTTCCTACCATTAGATGAGTAATAGAAATGAAGAGGAGAGTGTGCTTGGAAACACTACGGAATATGTCAGAGTCTACTCCCCCACATCCCTCAAGAGTCAAAGCACCCATAGTCTGAACAGTCACCTGCTACGTTGTCTTTTTTAGCTCTGATCTTGACTTGAGCTTTGTTCACGTTTTGGATCACAGTGGTACTGAAAGAAAGAAAATGTTTATCTTAACTGGGAAGATTAAAGAGGTGCATTAATTCACTATATAAAGTGAAGTAGTATTGCTGTAAAGACTTGGAGATAGTTTCCAACTCTGTTTTTGGGTGCGCAGACTTCAAAGCTAACAGAGAACCTATGACACAAATGAATTTCCAACAATGTTAAAAGCAGCAAAGTCTGTGACAAGTGTTATTTTAGAAACATCTTTGACTAAGTATACAAAGCCTATCTGAAAAATAGCAAATTTATCTACTAGCTATACAAAAAGAGCAAACTGAAGTTTCTACAAAAATTCTCCTTGAAGGATTCTGGAGTGTCCTAGTGTCTTCCCAGAACAGGTCACTGTAGCCAACAAGATTTGTTTTCCCTCATTAGCACCAGTCAGACAAGAGGTCAGGATCCTGCCCATAAGTCCCCAACAAAGAAAAAACATAAACAGTCCAGATTATGCTATATTTGTTTGTTTCCTTATACACTGGTTGCTTTTGCAAATGGAATCTATCTGTCTGTCTATCTATCTATCAAATGGAATCAAAGATTTGTTTGTAATTTGTGTGTCATTTCTGTGTAATTTCTCTGATATTTCTGGATACTTATAAATTTTACTTTTATTCCAAATGAGAGATCAGCAGAGTGTTGATCACCCTTCCCCATGTGTAGGGTTCTCACAGGTAAGCTCAGCAATGCTCACCTGAAGTCTCCAGCCGTGAACTTTGCCTCAGCAAGGGAAAAGGCAGCTTCTCTCATCACCTCACCCATCAGCAACTTAGTCTGGAAAGAGGGAGAGGAAGGAGGAGGTAATAAATATAAGGCCTTTTGCTCCTTGTGCAGGATGAATGCTTTTAATTTGAATGCTTTTAATTTTTTTAATTAAAAACATCAAGAATATGGAATTTAAGAAAAAAAAAATCCTGTATCTCAAGCTAACTCTCAAACCACAAATCCTTCATAAAGGAAGAAATTCCATCTGGATGCAACTTCTGATCTCTACCTCCTGGCCCCGTCATACAGGAAATGTGTATGTGCAGTATCCTCTCGAGCAACAAAAAGGCAGTACCACCAAATGCATTAAATCCACTACTATAGTATCCACTCCTGCTCCACCCTGACATAACAAATCTCATGTGATGTGGAAGAGGCAGGAAGGAACTATAGACATAAAAGAAAACAGAGACTAGAACTGGCTGGAAAAAGGTGAAGAATATTAAGTGTTACAGAATTTCAGTACCACGGCTGCCAGGCAAAGGTACTTCTGCTCGCATGTCCTCAGTAACCTCACTTACAAAACACAGGTTATCCACAAAGTTGTCCTCCATTCCAGACTACCTTATGAGGTTAGCAGGATGTTCCCATACTGTACAACTAACTGACAGATAACAGAACTTTTAAACAGAGTGAGTCCTATACAGAAAAATTCTAGTTTACCTACCTCAATGATTTTCTTAAGGATCTGCCTGAATCGAAGCGTCAAAGCATCAGATTTTTTCTTCAAGAGGTTACGACCAGTTTGGGCTCCTTTCAAACGGGCCTTCATGATGGTCTGAGCCCTGTTAAACACAAGAAGAAATAGAAAGGTCCCACATTGTGCTAAAGGATGAGGAAAAAGTCAAAACAAGCTTTCAGACACGGACATGATTCCAACTATGAAGCAACTAAGAAAAATCAGTGCAGTAAACCAGGGTGAGCAATTCAGGAAAGAAATCTAATTTTGCATTTAAAATGAAGGGAACATATCCTCCCCAAAGACATTTACAGGCTAATATCTGTAAAGTTGAATATCACAGAAAAATGACAAGTTTTTTTTTCAGCTTTTCCTTTTTCCTGATGATGACTACCCCAAATGAACCATTCTGGTGCCTACTTGGGAAGTGAAGGATCCCCGTTTCTGTCTGCTGCTGTGAGATATGTTTTAGTTTGAATATCTTCTTGATTTTTGTTAACTAAATTGGCACTAGTTATAGCTCAAAAGCACTAAGTGTTAGCTTAAGCTACTGCTTTTTCACGCAGCTACTAAACACAAAGAACTGCTCTAACACAGCTGTTAAACACAAGACAACTCTGTGTAAGAAGTGGCCTGCACACTTCCTCTCTGACCTTGGGAAAAAGAAGTATAAATAAGATTCTTCCTTTACTTCCCCCACTTTACAGTGCATATTATGAGAATAACGTCTACAAGATGCTTATAACTGGATGCTTAACATCAAGACAAGATGCTTATAACTGGAAAAAGGCGAGTCTTTTCCAAATGCCCAGGATAGAAAGCAGCAAGGTCACGGAGCAGGAAGGTAGTTTTGCTTTCCTAGGGAGCCGGTTACGTCCCTGGGACGCAGCACCTTGCGCCAACCGCTCGCTCCGCTCACACCCGCCAGGGACCGGCTCATTCCCCCCGGAGCCACATCCCTGCGCTCCGGTCACTGCACTAAACAGCCGTGTTTACTGTAAAGAAAGGGCATTTCTGAAAAGGATCGTGTCCAGGGCTGAAGAGGTTCATGGCAGCAAAACCTTTCACAAAGATACAACAGAGAATAAGGAACGATTCTGGAAAATCTGTTTTGCTGTTGAATAAAAACATTTGTCTCAGAGGTAGACGGGCTTTATTCGATTGCCCGTACTTTCCTAACAAAGTATCAGCCACATTATCAGTCTAACACCTCCTTTGAGCGAGAGGCCTGTAAGTTCAAAGCCTCTGCACACGAGCAGCCGGCGCCAGCGACGCACTCGGGCACCAGCCGGCTTTTACGTAAGGCTGGAAACAGCTTTCGAGGCAGAGCCCCTCTACCCAGAGCAGCTCTGGAGAGAGGCGCAACGGCAGGATCCCAACCGCCGTTTGGCACCGTGTCGATTCGAGCGTTCCCGTTCTGGCACCGCCCGCTTTCCATCCCGGGGGACACCTGACTCCATGACAAACGGTCTGCTGCGAGAATCTGGAAAATAACGGCCGCCGCCGTCCGACTTCCTCTATTTCCTTAACTCTTTCGGGGCGGTCCCGCTCGGCGGCGCCGCCGCGGCCTGCTCCTCACGCGCCGGCTGCCGCTACAATCTCCGCGCCGTCGGCACCCGCCTGCCCGCGCGCGGAGGCCCCGCGGGGCTGCTGGCGCCGGGACAGGCTGCGCCGGGAAGCGGCCGGGAACCCCCCGGGCCGGGCCCGGCCGTGACCGTTGGCGCGGCCGTTGGGCCCGCGCGGGGGACGAGGGGGACGCCGGGAAGGGGCACTCACATGCGCGACGGGAAGATCTCGATGCGG
>JAVCKT010022878.1:0-36614 GCA_032273925.1 Rhynchotus rufescens
GAAAAGGGGCCCAAATGGGGAGGGGGCCCCAAAATGCAGGGGGGGAGACCCCAGATGGGGGGAAGATTAGGGGGCCCACAATATGGGGGAGGGGCAAGGGGTGTGCAGGGTGTCTGCAAATGGGTCTGGGGTCCCTGTGGGTGTTGGGGGGGTCTCCAAAAGGGTCTGGGATCCCCGGGGGTCCTTGGGGTCCCCTGGGGGTGTCAGGGGGTCCCCAAAAGGCTCTGGGGGAGTGGGGGGGCCCCCCAATGGGTCTCAGGTCCCCAGGGGTCCCTGGGAGTCCCCCAATGGGTCTGGGGTCTCAGGGGGTCCTTGGGGAGCCCCAGTGGCTCTGGAGGTGTCCGGGGGGGTCCCCCAAAGGCCCTGGGTGTCGCGGGGTCCCCACGCCCCCCTGTCCCCCCCCCGCAGAAGCCCCCGGCTCCGGCGGCCTCAAGTTCCAGCTGCCCAAGCGGCCCTTCGTGCTGGCGGCGCCCGGCGGGGGGGCGGTGGAAGGGCTTCCCCCCCCCCAACGCCGCCTCTAGGAGGAGTCACGGCGAGCGGCGCCGCCGTTCAACAAACGCCGCCGTTGCCGTTTCTCGCCGTTGGCGCTCGCCCCGGCGGTGCCGCTCGCCCCGGCGCCGCCCCACGAAGGGGGTTTGCCCCGCGGCGTTTCCTCGCAAAATGGCTAGAAATTAAATGTCCCTTCGGGCTGTGCTCGTCGCCTCCCAGGGAAAGGGGGCGTGAGCTGCGGGAATCCGGCGTTTCCTAACCCCGGATTTCCCCGTTGAAATCAAATAAAGGCGCCTTTTCTGCTATAACTGCCTCGTTCCGCTGGCTTGGTCCTTTGGGGCCTCTCCCGCTGGGAATTTGGGATGCCGTGGACCCCCATGGCAGCCCAGGCTTTCCGCCCGCCTTGGCCATGTGTCTTCCCAAACCCTCCAGGAACTCCAGGCGTTTGTGCCGGGAGCCGGATTTAGACGGAGCCGGCCACGGATTAACTGGGTGGATTTACAGACCGACGTGTAATGGGATAGCGTGCGTTTCCTCCTGAAAACAAGGCCCCCCAACGCCAAATTATCCCTGGATTTAGGGGACCAGAGCGGGGCAGTCTCTAAATTCCCCAAAAGGAAAGGAAACTTAAAGCCCCCTCGGAAAAGGAGGGAGAAAAATCCGCATTTTCCCGTCTCGAGACACAAATGAAAGCGCCCAGCGAGACCAGCTATCGTGCGTGTGGCGTACGGCTCTGTAAATAAAAGCGGTTCTAGACAAAATAAGCGTCACGTTTTTGACAACGTTCCCGTTTTCTTACAGATTAACATCAACTGGCTGCTGTGCGATAACCGCACAGACACGTAGGAGGTCTTTAAAGATAAAACCACATCTATGCCTTCTCCGGGAGACAAATTGCCAGCTCTGTTTGCAAATCATATTTTCCAATTTAAGAATAACACCCTGGTTTCCTTCGGGCACGTTGCTCCACCGCTATAATGCAAAAAAATGACTAAAAAGGCCAAGTTTTGGGGCCAGGAGGAAGGCAGAGGTCTTGCCCTCAGAGGATTTTTTAATTGTCATTTAAATTTAATTCTCATTTAAATGGAGCTGTTAGTGGCCGAGTGGCTTGTGTAAGCATCCAGCATTCTTCCAAGAGGGGAGATTTACAAGTTTGGGGGAAAAGCGCCAGTTCCCCGGAGGTTGTGCCGGGACCATCTGCCCGCTGCCTTCCCCAGCGCAAACACAATCTGCCGCGTTTCCATTGACGGGGAATTCATGGAGCGCCGGAGCCGGGGAAGGAAGCGGCCTGCGGATGGCACTGCCCCGTTCGGACCGGAGCTGCTCCCGTTGCGGACACGGCGGTGAATATTTCATCGCTCCGGCCTCGCAGGCAGCCGGGGTTGCCTCTGTCAAACACGCCGAGAGCTTCATCTCGGGACACGGATGATCCCGGAATTTTGTCACATCAGCCCAAGTGTTGTCGTATCAGAGGCGGCAACTGAGCTTGGAGGGATTTTGCTTCTCCTTAAGGCATTATTAACCCTTCTTCCATTCCCCGCAGCGGTTACTGGCTTGCCACGCTAATATCTTGTGTTAAACAAGCTTTAAACAAGCTTATTTTTCCATTAAAGTTGCACCTAACTCTTTGGAGAGCTCTGTTACATTAGTATTTCCTCAGTCCATTAAGATCATCCTTAGGGAGAAAGGAATAGGGAGCAAAGTGGCAAATAACACATTAATTTTCCAACACCTTCTTGTGACCTTTGGAGAATTCTGGAGTATTTTAATTTGGGAATTTGCAGGACTTCATCTCATAGCAGGAGCAGAGAGGTAGCACCTTGTCCCTGTATTTTCCCCCTTTCCTCCTTTATCTATTATTATTATTACTTTTCCTTTATCTATTCCTTCCTTTATCTATTTTTCCTCAATATTCACAAACATTGTTGTGCTGGATGGGACCCTTAAGCTCAGATTTTTATTTATTTTTTCCACCCCAGCAGAGTAAAAAAATGCAGAATTTTACTACACTCCCAAGGTACCTTCCTATGCATCCCAGCCCCATCCTTTAATAATTAAAATAATAATAATAAATAGCAAAATGAACCTTGGAGCCTTAAGGCATCCTGGCAGGGATCCTTCAAGTTCACGGAGCTGCCCTCGGCTGCCAAGGATGCCCGGGTGGAGATGCCCAATTTCCTGATCTCCAGTTACCCGTCTGAGCTCCCGTTGCTTCCTTATCCCTAGGAGAGGCACGAAGCAGGACCGTGTCCTCTAGGCAGCTGCCTGTTTTCCTAGAGGTTGCAATAAAAGCGGGATGGAGCCTCTTGTCCCGCTGCCAAACAGGCTGCCGGTTGCCAAAGGAGTCGCACGGTTATCAGGGATAAGTGGCAGGCAGCAGATGGAGCGAGTTCCTTCGCACATGCATCTAAAATTGCCTAAAAATCATCTAAAATTTGCCTCAAATCATCTAAAAATCGCCTAAAAATCATCTAAAATTTGCCTTAAAGTCATCTGCAGGAATAGGTAGAGCACACAAAATAAAACAGGAATCCTGCCCAAGGAGTTGACATCAAGGAGTAAAGGTTCAACACAAGGCAAAGGGAATGCAGCAGGCTCCTCTCGGGGGACAACGTTGACAGCACCTTGAATAAGGCACCAATAACCTTAAATAAGGCTTAAATAATCTTAAATAAGGCATCAATAACTTTAAATAAGGCTTAAATAACCTTAAATAACCTTAAATAACCTTAAATAACCTTAAATGAGGTGCCATCTGTGCAACTGTGACAACCACCTGTCCCAGGACCTCTTCCACATCCTCCTGCCTGCTTTTCCAAAAAGCTGCTCCCAAAACCTGCTCCCAAAGCCGTCCTCCTGGAATCGCTCATGGGTTTTTTCTCTCTCATGTTGACATAGGGAATATGCCATTTAAAACAAAAGGGCAGGGGTCTTGTCTAGCGCTTTTCCTCCAAGCAAAATAAGAAGGAAACAGCAGCTTAGAAGGAGAAAAAGTGCTATTTTCTCCATCACCCAACTCAGGGATACTTGGTGATTAAATATATGTGATTTCTAGTTTATTTTTTTCAATATTGGGCAAGATTTAAAGGCACCACAATAGAGTAGGAACAGACTTTTCCAAGACTGAGCTTTGCTTCCCATTGAGTGAGTTCCAATGGGAACCAGGTTGCAAATTCGGGGCGGGCTACATTGGAATTAATGATTTAGCCCATGGGCACACGGAATAGGCAACTCAGTTGTTAAAACAGGCTAATTTTCATTCATATGGGTGGGAGCCATTTACTGGCATCCCTTTGCTCACATATGTTAAGTATTTCATCCTTTTGGTGTCTTTCTCCTCTTTAACACATTGAGAAGCAATTTGCTTGAAAAACACATTTCTTAAGGAAAACAACAACAGCATGAAAATCAAATCCTGGTCAAATCAGTAACTCCTTAGTTGTTATTATTTATTATTCAGTGCCTAATCCAACAGTACTTCTACTTTTCTAAAATATCATTAAAAATGCTTTACCTGGAATTCAGAATTTCCAGATTAAAACACAGTCCAGTGTTCTCATATAATCAGTTCAGAAAACCAAGAAAATGCTCATTTTGGCAGGAAAAAAAAAAGCTGTTTGCGAGATGGGAAAGATTATGAAGAAGAATAATCTTTTGTTCTCTCTGTGCCAGCATTTTTCTTTCTGCAGAATTTCCTCGGAGGCCAAAAAATTCCGAGTAGTGGAACTAAGTCAAAAGAAGCCAAAATATTGTCCAAGAATCAGCACAATAATAATAATATTTACGGCTAAAAGAAAAGAGTATATTAGAGCATTTACATGAGCCAAGGCCAGATAGCATCAAAATATTTAACAAACAGACTGAAAAGTTCGATATAACAAATGCAAACTTCGTATACAGATTTGTATACGGATTTAAATGCATCAATCAATATTTATACAAGCTAGGGAGAAACAATGCCCTGTCCACAGTCACCCACAGCTCCACGCTTTCGCCCAGGAGTATGAAATATGGGACATTCAGGGCCACCAAAGAAGAAGAAAACAGTGAAATCTCTCTTGTAAGGTTCTTGTTCGCTGTTGTGGATACAGCCTCTGTCACAGGGATGCCCAATATCCCTTTTTTTTTGTTTTGGGAAGAGGCTGGAGGAGGAGACACGACCTCCTGCCTTAACGTTCCCAATGTTGAAATCCAAAGTGGAGAGGGACAAGAAGGCAGAGGAGGCGATTTTTTGGTGGAAAGATTGAGGTGAAACATAGGGAGAAGGGCAACTCTTTGCTGGAGAACAATGTCTTGAAGCGTTGCCGTGGGAAAACTATGGAATTACCATGGCAGGGAATCCCGCATCCCCAGCTGGGGACAAACTGTGCAACAAAAAGCGTGAAGCCAAGATCCACTCTGCCAATGTTGGTGGATCCACAATGTGTCCCCTTGTACCTACCACCAAGAGGTCTCACCTTCTAAAATCTTCATGCTACAGTTAAAAAAGTAATATTTTTCAACGAAAAAACACATTTTTTCTTAAAAACACCCCTATTTTAACCAATTCCAAGCCAGTTTAGCAAAGAAATGTCCTTGTGTAAAAAGCAAACAAAAAGATCACCAAAATACAGAGCTAACCTGGTCGTGTTGTGTAGCAGCTTAGACACTAGCAGCTTCACAATCAACCCCAAAAGTTATCAGCAAACACAAATGAGCAAAAAAATTAGCAAAACATTTTGCCCTGATGCTTTCAGCAGATCCGAGGGCTTGACCGCGATGCGGTACAAGCAGGAAGGACAGCACAGCAGCAAATATGGAAAAATTAAAGCACAGGGAAACGAAAAACGATAGGATTTTCTGAAAATACAGAAAAAAAATAAGCCGTTTTGCCCAAGACAAAAACTTAACGTGGTGTCGAAGCGAACGCAGTGACTCTTGCCAGACTCATCACTTATTGAGCGGCCCCCTGGTTTTGGAGGGGACTGTTTGCAATCCTCTGGTCCCCAGTATAGCCCTTTTTCAGTTTTGGAGAGACCGTCTTGTCTGCGAGAGGTCACTGGTGCCTGGTCCCCAAGAGTGGCCTGGGTGGGTAGATTTATAAATATATATATATATATATACACATATAAAAAAATGGTTTGCCCATGGAAAGCACCGGCTTAGTGTTGAAAGAGGGAGAGAAATCAAGAGGAATGTCCTGAGGACATTATGGGTGAGGGGCTTTTTTAACCCTTATTCCAAAAGCCCAGGAGAAAAAATACATATATATATATATCTTCCTAAATGAAAACACAAGAAAACAGAAGATGGCAAACAAATTGCCTCCCAAAATATGATCAATAAAAAGAAAAGTTTACGTAACATTATCAAACTATATATATAATTTGTTAGAAAAAAAAGGAAGAAAAAATAGCACTCCTACCGCCTGCAGTTCTGGTCAGGTACTCCCCCTCATCCCCCCACAAAAAAAAGAGTAAAAATGAACACAAAAATTACAAGTAAAACAAATTAACCTTTTCATCAGGCTGGTTCTTAACTGAGATGATTTCTTCCCCTGCTCCTGTATTTATTGAGTAAAGCCTTTAGATTTATGCTGCATTAAGTTGTCTCCTGCTCCCTTTGCTCCTTGAATGGGGCGTTTTCTGAAGCAATGAGAGCAACGGTGCAAAGAGATGGGTGCTGGATCTAGGGCTCCTTATCAGAAGGTCAGGAGCCTTCTTGCTGAATTGAAAATAAAAAGGGTATTTGAATGAAGAATATTGCATTTCTGGGGTATTTGATGAAGATTATTGCGTTTCTGGGGCTTGTTTGGATTTAAGAGATTCAAGTCAGCTCTTTCTCTCCGAGGCTTAACATGTGATTTAGAGCATATGATTTAGATAATGATTTAATTTCATCATAATAAATGTAATTTTAATCATAATTTAGATAATATCCCGCTCATGAACTGCAATGACAAGGGCCCTGCCTCACCAAAGCGCTTTAACACGCAGCTAGGGGTATTAAGACCAATGGGAATCACACACCTAAGGTTAAATACATCCTTTCAGTGTATATGTTAAAACACGTAGCAGGGGGAATTTCGACCCTTGCGATCCTTATTTTCCACCTGGAGCTATATCTCTTAAAATGTGCCCATGAAAACAAAGGTCCTTAACGGGTCAGCAAAATAGTCCTGGAAGACTCCAGGCAAGATACCTACAGATTGTGTGATGGAGACCCAAGCAGACTACAGGAAGCTCAAAAGAATTGCTCAATAAAAACACTTTTCTTCCATACTCCTCCTTGCTTTCTCTCAAGAGAGAGAAATTACGACTTGAAAATTCGGTATACTTTTCCCTTTCTTGGGAAAAAAACAACAGTCATTCAGTTATAACTTCCCAGGAGAAGAAAAAGTTAGTGATGAAAGGGTTAAAGATGGAATCATCAAAGGTATAGGTGGAAGTTTGTCATCCAGCAACCAGAAACGGTAGTAAAAGATGAAAGATTTTGTCGTGTCCTCGCAGAGCAGCCCACAGGGCTGCCCTGACTTTCCACAGGCAATTGCTTGGGAAGAACTTCTTCCTCAGATCCAGGAATTTCTCCCTGGGATGCTCCAAGAAGCACCGCCTGCGGCCTGCGCTCGCGCGTGGAAAATGCGTGTCCTCCGTCACCTCACGAGCCCCGCGGCGACGAAACGAGGTGAAAGGCCCAAGAGAAGGGAACATGCGGCGCCCTTCCCGAGCAGGGTCTCGGGGAGAAGGCCGGGAGCAAAGCGGACGCACTGGCATCGACGGCCGGGCCGTGCAGACAAGAGCTGGTGCTCCCAGCGGGGAGCTCCAGAGGCCTCTCCGGCGGGTCTTGGCCAAGGGACTTCTCCTTGCAGCCGGCTCTCGTGTCCCTCGTGCTTAGCTCACTTCTTGGCTATCAGCCAGGGCGTTTGACCCTTGAAAGGGGGCAGACAAACGGCACGGCGTGAAGGCGGCGGCGCCGAGCGAGGCAGGGACGGGCCGCCAAGCCAAGCTGCCGCGCTGCAGGGCGACGCGTGCCCTGCTGCGGCCATGAGGGCCCTCCTTGAGACACAAGGCCTCTTAAATCCGCCTTCGTCTTCCATGGGTTTTGCCATGAGCAGCCTCAGGTTCCTTACCTCTCTCGGGGCCTATCCCACTGGAGATGCTCACAAGTCAACACTCACCCAGCCCAACCCAACCCAACCCAAAGCCTCTACAGAGGCATCTCATCCTCTAGAGAGGTTATCTGCCTACAGGTAGATAACCTACAGTTATCAGTAGATACCTCTAGATCACCTGTAGGTCACCTACAGGTAGATAACCTACAAGCATCTGTAGATACCTATAGATCACCTGTAGATCACCTACAGGTAGATAACCCACAGGTATCTGTAGATACCTATAGGTCACCTGTAGATCACCTACAGGTATATAATGCACAGGTATCTGTAGATACCTGTAGGTCACCTGTAGATCACCTACTGGTGCTGAGCACCCTTCAGTCCCACTTAATGCCCAAGGCCGGGCTCGTAGCGGGATTCAGGTGCCACCACGGCAAATTGAGCACCTGATCCCAGGAGAAATGAGGGGAAATAAGCTATCGTGGTGCCCTAGAGGACCTGGGCTAAGAGCTGCAAGCTGGCAATTGCATTTTAAGGTCCCCTGTGCCTCGGAGAAAACCCTGCTCTTGCACAAATGCGTCGGCCAAAAAACAGCCCCAAAATAATAAACAGATGCAGAAGGGCTTTGTTTGCATTGGGTGAAGGCAAGTCCAAGCAAAGGCAATTCCATGCAGTACAGTCACACGCAGCAGCTACAAAACAAAGCCAAAGTAACCAGAGACAGTGCAGCTTTCTTCTATAGATCCACCCCGGTTTGAGGATGAAAAAATAGGCAGGATTTTTAGATGGGAGCGGAGCATCCAACCAAACTGTCTTGCATGCAACATGCCACCAGGCCAGAGCAGAAATTCCCTGCCCTTACTACTATAACCCTCCCAAAACAATTCTGTCACCAAGATATCTACTTTTTTTTGTTATTTTTATTTTTTTTGATGACTCTTTTGTCTTTCACAGGCCCATTAATTAAAACACTAGGACTGCGGTATTCATGCTTAAATCAGGGCCATTCCTACTTGCTAGGCTTCACAGCTGCAAAGCTTCATCCTAGGGAGCTGGAGCTCATATTCCTGAGGAATAATGTTGAATAAAAAGCAAATGGGGGACCTCCTTAGTGCCCTGGCATTAATGTTCTCCCGGTGCCATCCGAGCAGCGGCACCGCCGGCGCCGCATGCGGAACATCACGAACGGAAAAGTGTCATCCCAGGGACAATGCTGGCAGAGGAAGAGATGGCTGGAAAGTGCCCAGGGACCCATTCGGGTTGAAATTTGGGCTGACCCAGTTTCCTAACTGGGAGCGATCTGGCAGCCTCTGGAAAGGAGGGGTGCTCACAAGCTTCGATAGCTGGATATCCATAGCAGGATAGCACTCAGCTGCTCCAAAATGCCCCAGTAACACCTTCTTGTCCTCAAAAATTACTAATGATCCAGTTTAATAAAAATGCACGCTATTCTGAGATTGTCTTGCCTGATTCCAGCTTGAAAAGCAAACCCAATGACCTTTAATGTATACAGGATAATTCCCCTGGGCCCTTTTTTAATGCAATAATTTATTGAGGTCCAATATTCATCGCATGTGCACAAATACCATGTAAATATTACAGCTGTACTGCATGACAGGACAAGCATAACATAGAGCAATGACAAATGAGGGGAGGGTTAACATTTTCTGTACAAAAAACCCAAAATATGCAGCCTCTTGGTAATTTGTAAAAATACGTAACTTCTGGCACTTTGGAGAAGAACACCGTATAAAAATAAATATTCTATGTACAGCAACACACACAGGCCAGTCCAGGGTTAGAACCATCACTGCAAAAAGAAAAACGAGAGACCGTAAAGGGGCGTTAGTGACAATTTCATTAGTGACCACTTGGCTTGGGGGGGGACAGCCACATCGTTATCCATAAGGTTATTTTACCTTATTCCAGCAGCCGTGAACGGGCAGGCCGTCTTCTCCCTGCAAGAGAGGCGGGTGAACCGGGGCTTTAGGAGGCGGGAGGTGGCGCGGGGAGCTGCAGGGAACCCCCCAAGCCGCGGCGGGAGGCCCCGAGCGCGATATATTCCAGGTATTCCTGCCCTCTCGGGAATGACGCGAACCTCCGGCTGCGGGAACCCGCGCGGCCCCACTCGCAGGCTGGAAGGGGCCGCAGCTGGAGCCGCGTTGGGCTCCAAACGCCGTGGCCGAGCCTGAGCCAAGCGGGTGGCCCCCGCGGCGAGGATGGAGACCGTGGCTCGGGGAGAAGCCCAGGCGGCCACCGCTGCCCCCTCGGGCCAGCGAAGCCGAAATGTCCCCCGGCACCGCAACCCGTGTGGGGTAATGGATGGGGCGTGCTGGTGGGGGTAACGGGGGGGGGGGGGGCCGGCCCGCGGCTCAAGCTGCACCTCTCAAAGGTGCTGGGTGTTAGTTTGGGGGCGCCGTGCGAGTCCAGCACGCGGGGACAGAGGTGGGATGCTCAGGGTTTAGCCTAGCTGGAGCCAAATCCATGCTGACTGCGGGTAGAGCTTGCATGCCAGGACGCTATATGTATATTTATGTATATTTTTATATATTGCCATGTCTATTTCAGCACATTTTCTGGCAAGTTTCCCTTAAAAACAGGTCTGCATCTAGCCTAATAGAAAGTAGGGATTAAAGAACCATAGGCAATTGGTCCGGGGCATTGGGAAAGTCCGTGCTCCTCCAAACGCAGGTGTTTGCTATAGGTACAAACTGTTCCGTAAAAAACTGCTGTTCATGGGAAGCAAAGCACATATGTCAGGGCTGCTAATTTCCTTGGGAACTAAACTAGAAAAGCCCTTTGAGATGAAATACTGCTTTTCTTTTTCTTGGGATGTTTTTGCAGCCCCATGGGGCTTCCATGTGGCTTTGGAGGGCAGGACAGCGATGTCTAGCTTAGATGCGATGTTAGCACGATAACCTCCTTTTAATATCCAGTCAAGCTGGATAGGAGGAAATGGTCAACTCCAGGTTCAAGTGTTTTGGATACTGTTTTGCTTGCAGGAGAGGGCCAGGAGTTCCCCAGAGGGACTGGAGGGATGGGAGCATCCATAGAAGCGACGTTCCTCATGGGTTCACTGGTGGTGTAACCATCCTTTTACTGGGTACCCTTAGAAGGTATGTGGTATTTGAGGTACCGCAGAGGTGCCAGGCTGTGCTTAGCCACACACAAGCGAGGATAGAGCGAATCCATGGGGATTTTCAGCCCGCCGCAGAGGCAGCCGCTCATGCATTGGTCTCATGCAAGCTCCGAGGGCGATGGAAGAGCCGAAGTGTCCCTAATTACCGCTCATTCCCCCTCCATGCTTCCCCACAGCCAAAGCGACGTTGAGCGGGGCAGGATGTGCGGGAAGGGCCCGTCCCCGAGCACGGCAGTGCCGGGACACCGGGACGGGCACGAGCGGGATGGGGAAGACGCCGAGGGCCAAGGCAAGCGCGGCATGCGGGATGCAACGGGAAGGTCCGCCATACCAACGGGCACGGGGCATCCAGCCCGTCGAGCCCGGGCAAGCCCGGCTCCCCCTTCTCGCCTTTAAAGCCTCGCAGGCCCTGTGCGTGAAATCAACCACCGTGGTTACTCGGGTTAACGGAGGAAGGAGGCTCCGGCGCCTCCTGGGCTCTCACAGGGCGCCCGGGCCACGGACCCAGAGTACCGGCTGCTTTGGGAGCATCCGCACGAGCAGCGGGTTCCTTCCCGGTTCCTTCCCGGTTTTCCTGTCCATTCTCAAGGAAGGGCAGACGCTGCGTTTCTGGATGCCCAGCGTACAAATCCGCCTGGGATTCGCGGCTGTGCTGCACGTTGCTTTGCAGCACGCTCAGGAGTTTGGACCACATTCCCATTTGTGTAGCTTTATAGCCAAATCCGGGCAGGAAAACGCCATGCTCGAGCCGTAGAGACTTGGTTCCCTTCTGGGTCCCGTAGCGCCGGTGCCCTGTGTCACTCAGAGCACCCGGGTTTGGTGACACCGCTTGGTGACCCCAGAGACGAGGCGCGACTCGCGGCAAGGCAGGGCCACCCATAGGACAGAGAGAGCAGAACATACCAGCGGGCAGGGTGCATCTAATCCAGGCGCTCCTTGGTCTCCCTTATCCCCTTTAGACCCTCTAGAGCCTTTCTTGCCCCTCTCCCCCTGTAAATAACAGTGCAGGCCAAGAAAAAAGAGAATATACAAAAGCTTTAGGATTATCCATTTCAAACGCGTATTAGCGATAGCTTGAGAAAAATATATGATAAACATTTAGGAAATATCTTAAAAAAAAGAGCAAAACTTGTGTTTGTTCCAGATTCTCTTAAGAGAAAGTCCTGCATGGAGCTACTGGCCTTTGGTTGGCCATAAAAACACTAGTCATTGCTAAAGCCAATGGGCTCCTGGGGTCATGGGCTTCATTAATGCCCAATGGGCAGCCTGTAGTCAGGTATTTACCCTGTATCCACAGGTATCTATACCCAAGCTTGCTGCGTGCCATAGAGGAGCTGAAAGATGCCGAGCATAAAACAGGGAAAGGGGCAGCTGGGCAAGGAGCTGAATTTAGGATCCTCGTGGGGAAGGTTAAAGGAATTAAGGATTCAGGCAGCATAGGTTGCTGTTTCTTCTCTTTAAAAAAAAAAAAATATATTAAACTCAAAAGCTGGCAAGAGAAATGGATGGGAGAGGAGATGAGGAGAAATCACCCCGAGCCAAGCGCTGGAGCACAAAGGATAATCCAGGAAAAGGCGGCGTGGGTTGCTCTGCAGGGAGGAGGAAGGAACCAGGAAGAAAGGCGGAAGAGGAGCAGGGGATAAAGGGAACAAAGGCGGACCTGTAGGAGCAAGGAAGACACACACAAACACACACACGAGAGAAAAAGGCAGGAATTCAAACAAGAGTGAAGGCACTGGCTTTTTTTGACCACGCTTTTTCAGCTGGGTTGCCCAAAGGCTGGTTGCTCCCATGGCCACACCATGGAGCAGCTCCTCATTTCTCCAGTGGGATAATCAGGATTCCCAAGGGCCACCCAGCCTGCTTTCCATTGGCTTTTATGGGAGAGCCCTTTGGCTCCCCTGGCCCACCTGCAGCCAGCTGGAGACCCTTCTCCTAATGCAAGCACCCAGCTGAAAACCAACTGGAAAAGCCAAGGAACTCAGTTAGGGTCATTGCCTACTTGGAAGTCACACAAGGAAAGCAAAGCAACACGCGGCTGAATGCACCAAAGAGGAAGTTAAGAAGCAAAGCCAGAAATGGAATGATTAAAAAAGGGGAGAACTTGGCAACTACCACGACACTGGGACCTTTCTCCCCTAGTTTAAGATGCCCATTGGCTACTGCTTTTCCAACCTGCCCATCTAGGCAGAGTACAATCAGAAATACATTGCAGGTGGTAAAGGCAGAAAGCTATTCATTATATGGATATGTATATATATGTATATATATATTTTTTAAAGAAATCACATAAATTCACATCATGAAGTCACGGCAAGTGCACATGCACCATAAAACTTTACATTTTCAGATAAATTCAGGTGATACCAGAGTCTTACCAAGAGAAAGTATACGTGCATATGTGCATATCAATACATGCAGATACATCTGTTACGCTGACATATTTATACAGTTATAGCCTTAGCAACTATAATCTGAAGCAGCCATTTATATTTGCAAATATAAATTAGGTTCAACGATATGTCTCAACTGTTGTTATCAAAAAGATTCAGAGCTTTAACAAGCAAGAAACTCCTTGCAGGTTGTTGAAAGCCTGATGGAAAAGCAAGGTGCTTAAATACATGCCCAGCTTGTATTTATCTTTTTATAACACAGGTGATAGAACTGCAGTTGTTCCCATGACTGGTTGCCCCAGGGGAACCCAGCTCTTCATCGGTCACATCCATCCAGGGCAAAGCCTGAGGAGACTTCACGTCTGATCCTTTAAGGTCTATGAACTTAATTTGTCCTCTCCAAATTTCCACCTTCCAAGATCTGGAAGATCATTTGCTAGAGGCCAGACTGCAGGGGCAATTTAAGAGCGAGGTGATGGGATTCACCACCTCCAGCTCGTTTCATTCTCAGGGGAATCCTTGCACGGGTAAGAAGGGTTTCCCAAAACACATCACGTTAGCCTAACTCTACTGTCCGTGAAGTCCCACGTGCCAGTGAGAACAGAGCTACGGCAGCAGCAAACACTAGCAAATCCCTCTGCATCCTTTGGAGAGACGGACCAGCACGTCCTAGATGATGATAGGAACTGCAGGTATCACCTTACGTGTTACAGGCTTGTAAAGTTACTCATGAGAAGGTTTAGCAGACCAAACCACATGCTACTATCATCAGGTTGCTCAGAAATCAACCGCTTTACCACCGCGTAGAGACATTAGTCACCAAAAAGAGAGAGTTTGCCTGGTCACTTACCCGGGTCCCTTTGTCACCGGGTAGACCTTGTAAACCCTGAAACACAGCAGCAGGAGAAGAGTCATTTTTCAAAATACACAGGTCTCGCTTTATGCCCAGTCAATAAGAAGAATTTGCTCAAGAGTTTGCCTGCTGTGTCCATCGGTATCAATTGCTTTAGGCTATAAAACAAACAACAAAGAAACTTTTCCTGCAATCTTGATTAAAATACGTATCCTGTCAGCCCTGCCCAGCTTCTTTTGATGGCGTGAGGACCAAGATGAACCAACTTTCACAATGTCAGCTGCATCTATCGCATCCTGAACCGCTACTCGGGAGCTACTCAGACCTTCCTGATGCTCCTCTGGGAAGCCAAGCTCCTACTTTTCATTGTAGGAGCTACCCACCCAAGCCACAAGTGCCAGATTTCAGCAGCCACCTTAGGATATTAGACATGGAAGGAGGAAGGTGCTGGAAGCAACAGAAATCCTGAGGGCCCTTGGTACTTACGGGAAGCCCTGCTGGCCCCATTGGTCCTGCAACTCCAGGGTCTCCTTTACTGCCCTGAAATGGAGACAGAAGAGTAGAAATAGTTAAAATCCCACATTGTGTAGGTAGACAGCACAGCAAGGACCACTGCAGTGTTGCAGAAGAAATGTAAAGTCATCCCTTTCACAGCCCAGGAACAAGATATTAAAGACCCTCAGCTGAGCCTCTGCTTTTTTAACGTGCTTAAGGAGGGTGAAATTCCGGTTCCTGGAAAGACCTAGGGGCTGTGTTACGTTCAGAGAGGCTTCAGAGCAGTTGCAACAAGTTTTGAAGCCAACTCACCCTTTCCCCTTTTGGTCCTGCTGGTCCCGAAACCCCAATTGGTCCTGGAGTACCCTGAAATGGCATGAAGAAAAACACATCAGGCCGTTGTCTTTTATTATAAGGGACCTCCTTAGAGGCGTAAGACAGAGCAGCTCCCTTAGGAAAAGACAAACTGAACCAAAAATGAGAGAATTTGCGTTATTGAGTGGCAGGCATGCAGGTTGAAAGACAGCGTGCTGCCAAGATGAATGCAGATGTGTACGCAGAGGCAAATCAAGGGGAGCATCACTCAATCCCAAGCCCCATTCCCTTTTTGCCATTGATGCCACTCCACCAGGCTCTCGGCCATGCTGACATGGAAAAGCAGTCCTTTGGCTGACCCTTTGGCACAAGGGCCAGCTCCTTCTGGCATGGCAAATACCATAGCGGCACCATGACTTGCTTGGGCTTTGGGAAGTGATGCCAGATCAAGCTCAACTTTAAAGCAAACGACAAATAAAAGCTCAGGAAAGGGTCACTGTGCCCCAAGGGCAGATTCGGGCAGATCCAACCATGTGGAGACACTCTGAAATTTGGAGTATTCTCCGTTAGAGAGTGTCTCCCATTGCCTCCCTGCCCACGTGCTGCACTCAAGTGCTGCCTCCTGGTCCTTATGGGACACAGGTCCTTATGGATTTATGTCGGTCCTTATGGGATGCAGGTCCTTACGGACCTTATGTTGGTCCCTATGGGACGCAGCCCATAGGCTCTCTTTGCTCATGGGACAGGACGCATGGATGTTCCTAAGCCCCAGAGGGTTATTCCTGGCCTAGACGAGACTGCAACGGGAGAGACAGGACAAAGCTGGGGAGGAGACCACGGAGGGAACGGGGAAGTGGGACTCACCGGCGGTCCGGGTCTGCCGTCCAACCCCGAGGCACCCTGGGCGGACACGGAGGGTTAATCAAAGACAGGAAAGGGGTGAGCAGGAGATGGGAGGAGAGAGGAACGGGAGCAGCAAACACACACGCGTGACAAGCAGCCTCCGAGAGCTCTGAGCTTCCCAGGCCTTAGGGATGCGCGGGAGCAGGTCCAGCCCTCCGGCGGCCGCCGGCAGAGGGAGCGGAGGTGGATGGAGACGCACAACCCGGGGCGTCTATTGCTCACGCGGTCCCGAGGAGCCGCTTGTGCTGCCCCCCGTAACACCCAGCTGCTGGGAGCTGTGGTTTACACGGAAAGCTTTTAATCTGCATTTTCTGCTAGAGAGAAGCAGCTCAACAGAGCGACTAGGGCTGGATGAAACGTGCCCCGGCCCTCCTATAATAAATTGCTATAATAAACACAAGTGGAAAAACAAAGCAGTGCCATAAACAAGGGCACGCACGTTTCAGCCCTACCGGAGCCAGCAGCAAGGACAAAGCCACCCCGTGCACAGGACAGGGCTTTGCCAGCAGCGCTTCCCACGGGGAGAGCAAACCCGGGCGCCGGCATTGCAGCTGGGCAGCGCCACGCTCCCCATCGCTCCTCATCACTTGAGTCGAGCTCTATCGAGACCCCTCCTCGCTGAGCCGGGCTTTGCAGCGGCCTTAGCCCCACGTTCCTGAACATGCCTGCGCTGCTATTTATAGGGCCATCGCTTTCTCTTGCCTTTGCCTATCAAATGCCCCGCAGCGAGGGATCCTCTTACAAGGCTCACAAAGCACCGCTCGCTTCCTGGGTACTTACGGGTAATCCCAGTGGCCCTCGGTCTCCTTTTTCACCCTGGGCACCCTTCTCTCCTTTCACTCCATCCGTGCCCACTTCCCCCTAAAGGAAGGAAGGAGGGAGGGGAGGATAAGCTGGGCGCTTATATAACAAGCCCTGCTCCGTCCCGAGCGCGCCGCTGCAGCACGGAAAACATGACAATATATGCGCTGAAATCGGGGGAAATTATCCCGCCGGGCGGTTTTGCAATGGGGATTCCTTGGAAATGAATGACAAATGTCCCAAAGATTTACGGAAAAGTCACGCTGGGATCTTTCCCGAAAAGAAAGTGGCTTCTTTCAGAGCAGTGCCTTTCAAATGCTGGGCAAAAATATATATTTTCATCTTCCCTTTTTTCCTATAGCATATGTATATATTTCAAAATTCTAGACTGCAAGCTGTAGGGCAATAGAAACAAAATGTTAGGCTTTGATAAAACCAAAATGTTTTAATCAGCCCAAAGTTCTTTCTGAAGGAATCGGCGCAAGACTTTTCCATCGCTAATCCCATCCATGCGGCACAAAAATTCCACCTGTTTCCTTGGCGTGCGCCTCGAAGGCGAGTGCGTCTTGCACGAGTTCCCCAGACACCAGTTACAGACAAGCAAGACACGGAACTGCATCTGTGATCAGCACCTCGAGAGGAGATCCGTTAAGATATAAGTAAGATATAAGTGTCTTGTGCTCATTAGCGCCTAGGTGGTGCCGGCAGGCATGTGCCAAGCCTGGCCGGAGGAGCTACCGTGTTGCTCATTGCTCAAATGTCCTGCTCGTTGCTTTCAGCTTAGCTTTGCTGAGAATAGAGGAGGAAAAAACGCAGAACTTCACGAAAATTTCCACCCGATTTTGCTTTCATCTCTGTGTACTCATATTTACTACAGACAAAGCATTGGTGCAGGCTAAGCAGTGCACATGGACAGAGATTAGAAAGTTTCTGATCACCAAAAACAGTGAAGTTCCTGAATGGGTTTCCAGTAGGACTTACAGCATTTAAGACTTGGCCAATTTTAAGCCAGAGCTCAGGGTTTTTGGGGAATGCGTGACAGGCTTTTCCTTCCCACTGCACAGATCCTATCCAAGGGGCAGTGGTTTCCCAGTGCTCTGGGTCAAAACAGGAGAGAAGGACCATTTTCCTTGATCCTAAAATGAGTCTTGCCAGTCCATTTCTTTCTCTAGAAGATATTCAGAAGGCTTCTGTTGTCTCACCAACATGGGAAGAAAAATCACACTCAAGAGCTAAAAAATCGTTGTTGAAAGGCATAGTAACATTTGGGATATATCTAATGAAGTATCACTGCTCAGCGTCTTACTGTCTTACCTTGGGTCCTGGAAAGCCCTGAAGACCCTGCGTTTGGGATGAGAAATAAGAGACTGAGTAATGTCTAAGGGCATGCCTTAAACCCCAGGTATCCCTGCTCACCAAGCAATGCATGCGCCCAGCCCAAAGGCCTTTCGCTTTGCGTCAGGGCACTTCACGTACTGTTCTGCTCCGTTGATGGGGAGCTCTTGCCAAGAACAACCTGGACACGCGCCAGGCCTGCTATTACGACCATTTTTGCACTTGATCCCGTTAATCCCATCCATCCCGTCTCTCCACAGCCTTCCCTTTCATCTCAGGCTCTAACGCAACCTTCTCTCTTTACCTCCCCAGACGGTCATAGCTCTGACCTACCCTGAGGTGCAGTTGGGAAATTTGGTACCAAGCCTATTCCTGCTTGGACCCCACAGTCCCTCCAGTGGTGACCACCAGCCAACATCCTCCCCAAACACTTCCCACAGCATCCATCCCAGTGCATTTCTCCTCAGATGAGTCGCTCAAAACTTACTGGAGGTCCTGGGGGGCCTTGGGGTCCAGGGGGACCTGGTATCTAGAAAGCAATGGGAGAGAAGTCACAGCCTGATGGAAATCACTGATCTAGATTGATCTTGTACAATGGAAAAATGAGGGCATCAGGAACTAAGGATGGCTGGCAACTCTGTCACACACGATGAAGTGCTCAATGCGGGTCATGCATCGTAAGAGGGTGGGATGTGGCCCTGCTGCCCAAACAGCCCTCTCCAACCACCAGGATTGCGGGAAGAAAACACAAAGGGCGACCTACTGACTCTCCGGGATGTCCTTTCTCACCACGCTGCCCAGCTTCTCCCTTTTCTCCCTGTGCACAACAGACTGTGTCACCATGAGCCACACTCCAGAGCCTCCCACCACCAGGACCCCACCATGAGCTATCCGTATGCCATGGAGCAGCAATTCCCCACAGGAGGGTGGGAAACCAGTAGCATTCCCTCTGACTTAGCCATGCGAGTGCTCCGGAGAGCACCAGGAGCAGGAGCCCAGCTCGCTTGCTCCTTGCTTGCTGCGGTAGACTTGAGCTCACGGGTCAACCACGCACAGTCATGGGCATCCTGACTCTAAGGCACTCCTGGATAGAAGTCCAAGCCTGCCGAGGCACTCGGCACTTGGAGAAATATCCAGCAAGTGTTTTGCCCTGCACTGTTCTCTTTGTGCGGTGTGAAAGTTCAGCCTTTTCCACTCTTACTGTCAGTCCTGGCAGTCCGGAGGGACCTGGCAATCCTGATGGTCCTGGCATCCCCTCGTCACCTCGTTCTCCCTTCTCTCCAGTAGGGCCATCAAGACCCTATGGACCGAGACAGATTTGTGTTTCTCACAGGACGGCACCAGGCAAATATAAGAGACGTCACTGACCATACGTACTCACCGGTAAGCCGATCTGTCCTGGCTCTCCTCTCTCCCCCTTTTCTCCAATGTGTCCTGGTTCTCCCTTCATCCCAGGCGGTCCATCCCGTCCTGGCAGTCCATGAGGGCCAGGGGGACCCGTTTCTCCTGGCTTGCCTCGTGGTCCCTAAGAGATATCCATGGGACAGAGTGAGGATTTTGTGGGGTAGAAGAGGACTAGACCAGTCCCTCCCTATACCCAGAGCCCTTCTCGCTCTCATCCAAGGGATTTATCCTGCCATCCCAGCTGCTCCTTACATGCTAGGACTTGGCTAAACCTTGAATGCAGAGCAAAAGAGAAGAGCAACTGGGCAAGACCTTGTAAAAGCAGAGACGGGCGCTCTTACTGCAGACAACACCACAGAGGGAAGGATAATCCACCGAGACACCTCATCTTACCTTCTCTCCGTCGTGGCCTGGAGGACCCGGCAAACCAATTTCACCCTGAAGCACAAAATCATATTTTGGCACTTTGAAATTCTGGCTGCTTCTGCTTGGCCATGGGACGATGGAGAGGCATTACTGAGATAGTCAGCAACAACTCTTCCTTCCCCTGGGTATTCAGGCAAATACCTTCTGTCCCGGTGGCCCTGGAGGCCCAGCCACACCTGGAAGTCCTGGGGGTCCCTAAAAAGAATAATAATAAATGGAATTATTTTCACAGTGGTGCCCATGGCATGCGTTATTTTCTTGTTTGAAACCAACCAGCTCCTTTGAGTTTGAAGGGAACTGCAACGCATCACGGTGCCCTCACCTCCCTCCATAGCAAGTGTCCCCCACGGGTCACCAATAGGAGCTTTTTTGCAAAGCGTCCTCTCTCCTCACTTTGGTCATCCCCTCTTGCTCTAGCTCACAGCAGTTAAGGCAAATGTTTTTGTAGCGCTAAAACCGTCAGGTCATCTGCCTGGGAGGAACACCTGGCTTCTTGTTCAAAACACAAAGCACTCGGCTAGGCACTTACCATCAGGGCCAAAGTTCGTATTTCCTAAAAAGAATTAAAAATAAATAAATATTAGGAGGGTTTTTTTTTTAAGAAAAAAAAAAAGAGAGAGAGAGAGAGACAACCATTTGAAAACTTAGCTTTTCCCCAAGGTTGGTTTTTCATTAATAAACACATTCAGACAAGCAATGAGGCTACAAAACACATCACTGCAGAGCAGCAGAGCACTTTCTATCACTCCTGGTTTCTGTCACTCTGTGGGACATGGAAAAGCCCCATGGCACAGGGCAGGGGCAGCTCCTCACCTGCAGAGCTTCGCTGATGTTGCCATCATAGTCCATCATTTCATCCTTTCCAGGATCTCCTTTGGGGCCCTGCAAAAGATTCATCTATCAACGAGGGCTTGGGTTGGCCCCATCTCTGTGACCATGCGCATCCTCCCACCATCCTTAGAGCCCTCCTTAAAGAACCAGAGCTCTTCCAGCCTTTGCAGTGTCACCTACCCGTGGGCCCGCGGGTCCCCGCTCTCCGGGCACTCCCGGCTCCCCCTGCAATGGGAAGAATGTGCTGTTAGCCATGCCTGGTCCTTGACCAGATGACACCTCAGGAGATGTCCTCCCAAAATGGGAAAGCAGGAAAGGGATCCAGACCCCTCACTTGAGCTGCCCACAGATGCCATCCTGGCACAGGCCTCCTTTCCCTCACCTACCCAAGCGTGCCTCCTGCTCCCAACCCCAGGCTCCGCATGCTCGCCCAAGGAGCAGCTTAGTGCAAAAGCCCATAGGGGCTCCACAGGAACAGAGGAAATTGGGGAAAACAGCCCCCGCTGCCCAAAAGCAGTGGATTCCTTGAAGGAATTCAACACAGCGCAACGCAACCCAACACAACACAACCCGACACAACTCAATGCAACACAACGCAACCCAACCCAACGCAACGCAACATGGTGCCCACTCGTGGGGCACCAGGACACCGAGCCCAAACACGCAGCGTCCTACCCGCTGCCCCCTCTTCCCCGGCAAACCTGGGGGGCCCATCCTCCCGGGGACTCCAGGCTCTCCCTTGGTTGGGAAGAAGAGAGACAGAGAAGGTGCCTGTTACACAGCAGTAACACAACCCCGAGAGGCTCAAGCGAGAGGCAGCAGCTGTCCCACCAGCGAGCCAGCTGCCTGCAAAGGGGTATTTTGGCACTCTGCCTGTCGCGGGAGCTCTGTGCTGGGCCAGGGGGTGGCCAGAGGCACCACAGGACAGCTCACGCAGGACGCGATGGCAGGAGAGACCTCACTCTGGCCCGTGGGGCTCTGGTGGGCATGGAAGTGCTCAGAGAGACACAGGGCAAGACAAGGCCCAGGGGAGTCGCCAGCAGGACCTCTCTCTGCCTGGCATCCCTAAGCATCAAGGACCATTCGGCTGGTGCTTGCAGGGCTTGCTGGGAGGGAAAGAGCATGAGCCCAACACAAGCTAAGAGCCAACGCTTTCCAAGGGTACCTTTTCTCCTGGAGTCCCCGGCTCACCCTGGGGAGGAAAAGAGGGGATGGATCAGCTAGAGTGGCTGGATCAGCGCGCGTTTGGCTCTCACTGCCCATCTCATTGGTATCTCCAGCCCCTCCAGCAGCTGCTGAGCCCATCAGTGGCCACGGGGCGCCCCATGGCCCTGCTCCCCTGGCCCCAAACACATGGCGGAGGGGAAAGACTGACCTTCATGCCCACAGCAGCCACGCCTGCAGCGCCCTAGCAGAGAGGGAGAGATGAGAAGACCTTGTTGGAAACGTGGCAGGCACGAGCACATGCTTTACAAGACACTATCAGCCAGGTGGAGCTACAAAGCAAAAATCCACATCTCTTCCCCCTTAGGAAGCCCAGGAGAAGCCTGGCGAGGCCACACGGCTCGCGTCCTCCTTTTCCGGGCGGCTGCTTCACCTACGGCAGCGGCTCCGCTTCCCAGAAAGCTCAACCCGGGCGGGAAGACCAGATCTCCCCAGGCCAGCCCAACAACTTAGTCTGAGAGCCAAGCCAAGGCGGACAAGCACATGAGCACTGAAGGGTGAGGGAATGCAAGGACACGGACCCAGGGGAATGCAAAGACACAGAGCGAGGACCAGCCTCCCAGGAGGGTGCTGCATTCCGGACACACGGGGCCTCGGTCTCGTTACTCCTCTCCTTTTGTGATCACCACAGAAGACAAATCTCACAGGCAAGCAGTTGCCAGAGAGCTCAGAAACCAACCACGATGTGGGGGAGAAAATTAGACAGCTAAAATAAAACACGCAGAGTGACACAACGACATCCAAGCGATGCAATCCGGGTGCAGGAGGTTCCGCAGGGCAGAGCAAGCCACCAACACGGGGCCCGACAACGCAGCCTGCCCCTGCTATCCGAGCCTCCCGGAGACAGGTGCTCCCGCGGGGACAGAAGGCAGCGCTGGGGCATTGACCCTCTGCTCCGAGATCTCCCTTAGTGTCCCAGGTTAGTGTCAGCCAGGAGCTGGGAAGGGGTCCAGGAACAAAAGCGCACGTGAGGGACAAGGGGGTTCTAGGGAGAGGGATTGGGGATGGGTGAAGTGGTGTTAGAAGGTGGGTTGGGGTGTAGTGGAGAGGGGCAGGAGCCAAGTTCGGAGTGAGAAGAGCTCGGAGGAGGTCAAACGGGGAGGAACGGGGAGCTAGCAGCGGGATCATACCTCTCAGCTTTCTGAGACAGAAATCAGGGACAAAGCTAAAAAACACAAGGACAGAAGATGGACATCAGGGATTCTATGCGATAAAAGGGGGGGAAAAACGCATTCCAGAACGTCGCCGGGATCAGTAGGTGTTAGTGTGCGCGGGCCAGAGTCGTGGGAGGGATTATGTGCGGAAGGTGGCTGGGGTTAGGCTGTTGTGCCACATCTGGGGTCCCTGCTCCTCGCTCCTTGGCTTTACAGTGGCAGCCAACACAGATGATGATATTTTCTGGTATTCTAGGCTAACGCACACCCCGCACTGGAGTTTGCCACAAAATCCAACAAACGCCGTGAACGCCGATGCCCTGGAGACGCCGGCGATGGGCCGCTCTCACCGGCATAAAGCACGAGAGCCCGAGGCCACAGGGCAGCCTCGCACGAAGCAGCTCTCCTCGCTGCATCCCCGTGACAAACATACTCTGCCTTTTGCAAAACGAACGTATTTTGCCCCGCTGCGTTTTGCGTTTTGGAAGCGGAGAGAGCCAACGGAGAGTCATCACCCAACACACAAGCACATAAACCCGGGAGATGCTCGGGCACCGGGGCGGCCGAGAGGAGGGAGCAGGCAGAGAAACGTCGCCCCGGGGCCCGCACGGTACCTTAGCGCCGTGTCTTCCCGGCAGCCCCGGCAGGCCTCTCTCCCCCTGGAAGCGCAGCGGGAAACACGGGAAAAAGAGAGAGCGACAGATGTGACACGAGTCCTCGCAGGTAGGAGATAAGAGCTAAACAGGCCTCTTTTCTGGCAAGATCACTGCAGTAACAACATATAGAGGCTACGCGATGCACTCAAATCTTACAGACATGACAAGCGTCCATCAGGGACAAGGCTGGCAAAGAGAAGGGGTCACAAAATAGCCAAGTGATAGAGCTGGAAGGGAACAACCTCCTTATCCCCCTCCACCAGATCCTGTGCTGCAATGTTCCCCGAGATATGGGGTCAGAGCTGCTCAACCTCCGAGGGCTACGAGATGAGCAAATGTCTTTGGAAAAAATAATGCAAAACCCATGGCCTGCCTTGTGGAGCATTGCTGCCCTATTTTTCATTTACAACAAAAATCCAGGCTCTCTGTGGGCAATCTGCTCCGAGTTGTGGGGTTAGGCTTTGCTTGGAAGGCACGTGGAGCAGGAATGTCTGCACTTCAGATAAAAGGCATTCTATAATCTGGATTATTGACTGTGTTTTGCAAAATACTGGCCAGCTTTATAATTTAAAAGGCCTGTGCAAGCTGTCTAATGATCCTGATGGAAGACCAAGAGGCCAATACGTTGTGGCCACAAGAGTCAAGAGGGTCTCTACCAAGCACTGAGCTCCAATGCGGCTGCAGCATCTGGCCTGGGCTTCTCAGAATGAAGAGGGTAGAATCTCACCCACATAACCAGAGTGTTTGTTTTTATCTTGATTTTAGTGGTAATTCCAGAGGGTGAATCAAGGCCTGATTAGTCCTCGTACGTGGGCGCAGCCAGAGCAGATGTCTGCTGCCACGGAGCATGGGAACGCGAGCATGGGTGGAAAGTAGGCTTCTTCCAGCCTTTTGGCTCACCGAGATCCATATCCCAGCTTCGTTTTTCCAGATCAGCTTAACACAAGAGTGTCTAGCTCTTAAGACAGCTACAAGAAATTAGTAGTTCCCCAAACACATTGGTTCTGGGTGCAGTTCTGCTTGTATTGACACTGGCGTGAACCAGAAGCGATTCCTTTGAGCCTGATGGAATCACCCCCATGTCAAGTTGGGAATCTTCGGGCTTTACATCCCTACTTCTAAGGGAATGCCATTTTCCCGCGGGAACTCAACTGCACGATAGTCAGCTATTAACCCCAAGCCTACATCCCCCACGAACATGCCTTGAACCTCGCTCTAACACGTCCTGGCTAATCCCTGGAGGAGCCTTTTCAACTCTCAACCCACCCAGATGGGAAAAACACAGCCCGAATGTGCTACACAGCAGCTAAGTTGCATGCCACATGCTAAATGCTTGGAATACATATGTCACTGTTAATGCCTCTCAAAATATTACAGAGCCGGTCTCGTCCCCTCATGTTGGGAACGCACGGCGTGACTCAATACGCTCTATCGGGAGCGCCTGCCAATGTCGTAATGTTTTAAACACAGCCTACGTTGAGTAATGTGTTTTAAGTGGATGGGTACAGTAAATTTCAAGCAAATAGACAACATCTGGACGGAGACTGTAGGAGCCTGTAAAAAGGATCCAGAAAGGGAGACGGGTCGGGCCGGTGCCAAACCTCAGCCCGAGCTGCGGACTTGGAGGGGACTCGATGCGTCAGCCCGCCAGATTTTATGAGGAAACCCCAGCCCATGGCAGCCAGCGGCGGGAGGCAACAAATCATCCGCAAGCTTCGGAGAACCGAGGCTGCTTTTATTGCCCCACTTTGGGACTTAATTCCAGGGCGGGAAGCCCATCGGAGGCCCCGCTCGGAGCCACTTCCCCGCGCGGTCTCGACCCGCGCTCATCACGCCTACCTTGACGCCTGGCTCCCCTTTGTCGCCCTGCCCCGGGAGGAGGAGAGAGGAAACAGAGAGGCAGGGTGAGCGTGAGGAGAGATGCAGATGAGCGGAGCGGCGCGAGCAGCAAGGCGGGCAGAGCGTGCATGGATCCCGATCCCAATCCCGATGCACGCTCCCCCGGCTCGCTTACCTTCCTGCCAGGGTAGCCCTGCGCCCCGGGGTCTCCCTGCAAAGGGAAAGAGGCAAAGGAGAAGGAAACCTTGGCCCCACATGAGCCAATACTCGTGGCTCTGCCCCGGAGCGGTGCTGGGGGCAAGAGAAGCCTTTTGCTCAGAGCTACCAGCCCACGGGCGACCCGCTCTTCTCCACAGAGCCTCCCGCTGCCCTCGCCTTCCCTCTGCACCCCAAGGCTGCTCTCACCTTCGCTCCGGGAGGCCCGGGTGAGCCCTGCGGGTAAAACAGACACGGCGGTCAGTGAGCACCCACAAACGCCGCGTGGACGGGTGCAATGATGATGGGCTCAAGTGCGCGCCGGCCGACGTTCCCCGTACCCGGTACCCACCTCGCCGTCTCTGCCGGGCCTCCCAGCTTCGCCTGCTCTGCCCTGGCGCAAAGGAGAGCCCCGTGAGGGAGGCAGCGAGGCGGGAAGCGCCGAGGCTCCTTCCCCGCTTCTGCAGGTACTTACAGGGGGGCCGGGCTGTCCTGGGGCACCCTGGGGTCCGGCAGGCCCTGGCGGGCCGGGGGGTCCTGGGGGGCCTTGTATTCCCGCTTGGCCCTGCTCGCCCTGTGGCGGTAGGAAGAAGGGGTTACCGCAGGCAGAGCCCCCAAGCAGCATCCCAAGGCGGCAGTGAAGCTTGGCGAGCGCACGGAGAGGTCTCCAAGAGCCGGGCAGAGCACACGGAGCCAACATCTCCCGGGCTTCCCCCTTGGACAACGCTCCATTGGATTCCCAGGGACCAGGGGTGCAGAAGTGATCCAAAACCGGGAGCGAGCGGCACAAGCGCCGCAGCCTCGCGGGGCCGTGAGCGGAGAGGGCAGGCGGCAGCGCCTGCAGCACATGCCAGGGGGTATTTTTAGCCGCGGAGTATTTCTCAGCGCTGCTCAGCGGCGGCCGGTTCGGCTCCCGGTTCCGTCTGGCAGGGCCGGGTTACAACTTCCTCACCCTTGGGAATTCCGCGCGGTCCGGGGCAGGGAGCAGGCACCTCAATTGCAGGAAGCGTCAAGCTAAACACAAGCCGTGGCCCTGGCAAGCCCAGATCGAGGTGTTTGCACAAAGACCTTGCACAAAGACCTGCACAAAGACCTTGCACAAAGACGCAACTCAGCGTCCCGCTTAAACACACTGGGCTTAAGCGCACTTGGCTTAAACGTGCTTATCCAAGCCCTGCTGCTCAGTTTAGGGACCGGGCTTCGCTTCATTGTTTCCTAGCCACGTTTCTGCCCGCCTGGCTCTGCTGGAGCCTCTTGGAGACCTCCCCAACAAGGAGCAAAGCGCAAGGCGCGTAGGGGCGAGCGCGGGCGCGCGGAGGAGAGCTCTACCTGGAACGTGCGTCTCTTAATGACCGGAGGAGGAGCCAGGCGCACGGAATTGAGGAGAGGCAGCAGCTGCGGGAGACGCGGCCGGGCGGTCGCGGCGCCGAGGAGGGCGCCAAGAGCCAGAGAGCAGCCAGGGCGGAGAGGGAGAGAGAGAGAAGGAGAGAGAGAGAAAAGAGGGGAGCGGAGAGATGGAGGTGAGAATCACCCAACGCACCTTCAGCGTGAGGATGTGGTTGGAGCGCAGGGCCGCGAGCGTGGTGCTCAGGTGCTCCTGGGGGACACGGGGTGTTACGGAGAGCACAGGGTGGCTCCGTGCGCCCCGGCGTCGCCTTCCTGGGAAGGCGGAGGGCGACGGGAAGCGGCTGGATGCCCGTGCGCTCTGAGCGCGCCGGTTCGCTGCAGGTTGCACCCTCGGCGCCGGGGACGGCGGGGCTGTAACGGGAGCCCTGGCCAGCGCCCCTGGCGGCCTCGTGCCCGGCCTGGGCCCGACGTGGCGATGCAGCGAGCGCAGCGCGCTCGAATAAACACAGCCGAGCTGCTATCCGCGTCGCGGCCCCGCTCCGAGCGCCCTTCATCCCGCATTCCGGCCGCTCCGTGCAATGGGCGTCCAGGGCCATTCCAGCGCGCAGTGCCAGCGCGTGTTGGGCATATCCCAATGCATCCCACCTCATCCCGCCGCATCCAGAGGCCAGCATGCAGGCGACTCACCCTGTGCGGGTACTCAGCGCACTGGCCCTGCAACACATGGGGATGGGGAGGAAGAGTTTAACCCACAGATCCAACGCAGCCTGCGCGCACACACAGCCCCTCTCCTGCTCCAGTTACCTTCTCTCCTTTCTGTCCTGGTGGTCCCTATAAAAACACACACGGGAATTATGGCACGGTAAGGAGGTGGGCGCTTGCAGGGCCAAATGGACCGTGGGGAGACGCGAGCGCAAGGGAGCGGGTACTCACTGGGTGTCCCCGGGGGCCGGCGGCGCCCTTGGAGGAAACACAGCGTTAGGAGAGCAAGAGGAATCGCCCCAAGCAAAGCAGCTAAGTTGCAAGCTGCCGGGCAGGGGGAGTTTCCAGAAAAATAACTAAATTAAATTAAATTAATTAAATAAATTAAATAAATAAACAAATTTTCCATCAGGTTTTGCTTCTGCTATTGAGGCTGGCCACGGGAAATATCAGCTCCTGGAGCTATTTCAAGAGCTCAATTGCCAGCCGCAAGGGAACCGCTGGCACCACGCGGTACCGGGAGCCCTAATGCAAAAATCACAGTGCACCTCCCACCACATATTGTAGATCCACATAAAATATACATAGATATGCACACAAATATATATATATATATTTTTTACCATCTCTCCCTTCTGTCCGGGATGGCCCTGCAAAGGAAGCGGTTGCGCCTCAGCTCAGGATGAGCATGTCCCGCTTGTCCCCTTCCCGCTTGTCCCCATCCCACTTGTCTCCATCCCGCCTGTCCCCATCCCACTCGTCCCCATGCTTGGGAAGTCGCCCGCTCCGGCTCACTCACCGGTTTGCCGTCCAAGCCGATAGGGCCCTGTGAGGGGAAATGAGGGAAACAGGGAGGGGGCAAACAGTGGGAAACGGTGGGAATGCCGCAGGGATGCAGAGGGGAGGGAAGGGGGCAAGGCAGCCCCTGGAGCAACTTCCCACTGAGATTCCTTACCGGGAAACCGGGAAAGCCTCTCGTGCCAGGCTGTCCCTGGGAGGCGAAGCGGAGGGAAAGCATCAGGTTAGGGGGAACGTAGCGGGTTTATATGTTCTTATCCGCGGGTGTAGGGGGGCTCCCTCGGGAAGAGGGCCCCAAAGGTACTTACGGGCGGCCCGCGGGGGCCCATGACGGACATTCCAGCCTCTCCGGGCGCTCCCTGCGGGAAGGCGGGCGGTGAGAAGGGGCAGCGGGGGGCGAGCGCCGCGCGCTTCCCGCCCATGGGACCCACTCACCTTCTCTCCAGGTTGCCCCTTGAGTCCCTGGCCCCGCGGCCCCCGTCGAAGCCCCATGCAAGAGGGACAGAATGAGGGGAGAAAGAGAGAGACAGACAGACACGGGCGTCAGTGGCACCCCCAGCCCGAGGGCGTTCCCCCCGGCACGGCAGGAGCCAGAGGGAATTCGGGGCTTACCGGCCGTCCCGGGATGCCCATGGCGCCTTTGTCCCCCTGGAGAGCAAGGCATAAACGGGTGTCATTGGAAAGCAACCAGCCCCAGCCCGAGTGCTCGGATTTTGGGGAGAAATGGGGGGAAAAAACGAGGTAAAACAAGGTCTGCCCGTGGGGAATCGCATCCCGGGTTCCAGCACGTACAAGCAGCCGGGATCCACATCCCCCGCCCCATGGATGTGCTTCCTGGCATGACCAGGGTTTGCCTGGGTGGATTTGGTGCTGAAGTCGCTCACATTAAACCAACGCGGGCAGCACGTCACGGGGAGAGAAATGGGGGAAAACAAGATATTTACCGGGAGCCCTGGTCTTCCCGTGGGACCCTGCAACAGGAGACACAGAAAAAGCCCAAATTAACTCAAAATCGCAGCGAGGAGGCCACGCGACCACACACAACGAATGCAATTAATGCAATTAATGCAGTTAATGCAATTAATGCAATTAATGCAATGAGCCAGCTGCGCAGCGCCTCGGCCGGCTCCTCTAAGCTCCTCTTGGGGATTTGCAGGTGGTCAACGGGCCGGGATGCAGCCCCATCCTTGCTGGGCGGTGGGAACGGAGCTCGAGAAGAGCGCCGGGATGCAGCCCCATCCTCGCTGGGCGATGGGAATGGGCCTTGGGAAGAGCACCACGGATGCGCGGTACTTACAGGCGGGCCTGCAAGAGAGGAGAGAGAGAAGCCACCGTTGGCATTGACCATTGACACCACTACCCCTGCACGACCCAAACCAGGGGTTAACGCTGCAGGGAGACCCCCCTGCTCCCGGTGAAGGGCATTTCCCAACCCCCTGAAAAAGCTGTGTTTTCCAAAAGGCTCTCGGATGTCCTTGTGAGAAACTGCAGATGAGGAGTTTTTTATTATTATTATTATTATTATTTCCCTCGCTGTGACGAGGAGGGGACGTGGAGATGTCCTGGCCGCTTCCTCGGGTCACCCACGCCCAGCGCCGCGGTCAACATGTAATCCATCCCGGCGAGGAAATCCAGCCGCTTCCCAGAGCCGGGAGGCGGCTTTCGGGAGATACGGTTACTTCCTGACATTCAGGAGCGCGTTAATTGATAACGGGAGCCGGCAATTAGTTACAAAACGCTGATTAAAGCAGCAGCAGCCCAAGCGTGACCTTAGCCGGGGAGGTTCGGTCGGTGCTACCCCGATTTCAGGGTAAAATAAGATCCCAAGCGGAGCGTTTTGGGTTCGACACACTCCATGGGTGACCCTTGGGAGCCCAGACCTCCCGCCCTCCCAAACGGGCGCTGTTTTTGGCCGCACTCCCGGTGCAACGAGAGGCGCTTCCAAGGCTGGCAGAAACGCCGGAGGGCAGCGAGGCCGGCAAAGCCGCCCGTGCCAAAAAAGCGCCCCGGATGCTGAGCCGGTCACCCGAGCCCCGCCGCCCAAACGGAGCCCCCGAGCTGCCCGGCGCCGCGGCAGCAGCTGTCGGGGATAAAAGCAGCCCGTGCCGGGCCTGGCGCTCGTCCCCGCGCCGCGGGAGCCGGATCATTCCCGCACCAGGCCCTAGTATTCCCAAAGGAGCGCCAGAACGGGGAAGGAGCCGCGGGACGGCATAAATCACGGCTGGGCAGGGCGAAAATAAGACCCCTTGGGCTGTGATTTCCTGATGGGAACTGCAGCCCCCCTCGCTGGGAGCAGCAGAAGGTCCCAGCTCGTTTTAACTGGGAATCACTGAAGGAAATTCTCTCCTCGTCCACTTCAAATGCAGATGATGCATTTTAGTCCCTCACCAAATGCCATGGCTTTGCTTTCCTATGTCATTTTTGAAATTGCAGGCTGAGCTTAATAATTAAAGACTCTAAACTCTGCTTTCTTGCCCAAGCCTCGCTGCATCGCCCCTCTCCTCTGTTTGCTCCATCTTGCCTTCTTCCTCCCCGAATTCTTGCCGCTGCCTCCTCCTCCTCACCCTGGCACATCCACCACAGGCTGGGTCATCTCCTAGCCAGGACGCCGGGGACACTTGCCAGGTCCTCAGCCTCGTAGGAAGCCAAAAAGCTTTCTCTTCTTGCACATATTTCATAAAGATTGCTGGGTTTAAAGGTAGCAAGGGACTCCTATGTAATCTCATGAAAAAAAGACAGCAAAATGAGTGGAAAAGCAACAAAACTGTGGGTTTTTTTTTTTTTTTTCCTGGAACAGGCAAAAAAAAAAAAACTTGGAGGAAAACCAACTAAATTTAGAAGGTGGCTGCCGGCAGCTCTTCCTCCAGGCCGAAAGGAAGGGTCCCGAGGCGGGGAAGAGGGCAGTATTTTTAGAGAAGCCTCTCCCAAGGCCACGCTCGGCAGGGGTTTCGGCAGGAAAAAGCGCCCTGCCGGTGCCCTGCCTCCAAAATGGGTGAAAAAAGCAGATAATTCGGCCAATCCAAGACTTTGCTGCTGTGTTACGGGCGATGGGAAACACAAAGCCGTGCGCAAGTCCTTGTGCATCCAGCTCCCCTCCTGCTGCAGCCAGCTGAGCCCGGGAAAACAGGGCTAACGGGCCCCAAAAGCTGCTTTTCTTGCTGTTATTTCCCCCCCATCGCGTTGCTCACCCCCTCGGACAGTGAGGAATCCGCGGTGTGGTTTGCAGCAAGCAAACAAACGCGGCGACAGGACGCCCAACGCAAACAAATCCCGGCCCAAAGCGTGGCCCTCAAGGACCCGGCATCCTCCGCAAGGGCAAAACCCAAAAATAAAAGCACCCGGCTTGGGGAACAGAGCTAAATGGCAGGAAATAAGAGGAATCCTGGGGAGGTTTCGTAATTAGGCTGCAATTTTGGCTCTGGATGCGTGCGCCGGGGAGATGCTCCTCACATTTGCGGAGGCAGCAACACTGGTGCCTGCCGGTGCTGCCAGCTTCGGATGTGGATTCGAGGGCAAAAGCAATGGGGAGAGCCCGCAGATTTGGGCAAAACCCCCCTTCTCTTCCCCCTGCGCTGGAAAAAGTCATGGAAAAGCCATCGGGAGCGTGGGCTGTTGCCCCGTCGGAGGGGAAGCGGGATCCAAGCCGTGCGGGGGCAGAGGAGAAGTCGCCAGCAATATCTTATTTTTTTATAAAAAGGGATATTGAAAGCTGGAGAGGAGAGCCAGCAACGTGACATATAAGCACCCGGGGACCGTGAAAACGGGAGCCGAAGGAGGGAGATGGGGAAGGTCTAATAAAGAGAGGTCTATAAAACGCGGAGGCTGCCGGAGGGGGCTCGACGCGTCCCTGGCTAAGGAAGCACAGATTTCCTTATCACTCACTAAAAAACACAGCCCTGCAGCCTTCCTGAGGATGGGGATGCGGGATGTGCTGGCTGCTGATAAATGCTTATTTCTGGCGAGGAGCAGCGGGGTTGAGAACGAGCATCATCCGGCTGCAGGCGGCTCCATCCCTGCTCCATCCCTCCCCAGCTTCATGGATCACAGCTCCGTCCATCCATAGCTTCTTAGTTGCCATGGGAAGCAGGAAATTTAGTAGAGAGAGGCTGTGGCCGCCCGATATTTGCTGGGGATAGGCAAGATCAATGGGCAGCTCAAGCCCCCATGAGACCTTCGTAGTTCTCCTGAATCCAAGGTGTTTTTCAGGGATGCCTTGAGCTCGACAGAGCGAGGGGCCACCTACATCCTATGGGAAAACCCGCTACGGATTCGAGGGATGAGCGGATTCGTGAGTATCATGCTCCTGATGTCGAGTGCTCGGGTGATTCATCCATCATACACGTGATATGGGAGGTCACGCTCCAAGGGCCTCCAAAGTCAGCAAATCCCCATTTCCCCCTGCTCCGCGCTCAAGTTCCAAGCCTCCCTCCCCAAGCTGGCTCAGAAACACCAGGAGGATGTTCATTCCTGTGGTTTTTTGACATTTGTATGTCAAGGCTAGGCAGGAGCTTGGAAACGGAGCGGAGCTACGAGTCGTGCTCCAATCCACGGGACAGGGGTGATATTTAGAAAGAGCTGAACTCGGTTTCCATCTCATCTCTGGAAAAAGATTCCTTAGAGCAGGTTTCATTTGTGCTGTCTTTCTAATTTAGCCTTAATGGCACCTATTGTATGGCTTGAAGGACAAAAACAGCATCCAACCACCCTAGTCTGTGTCTCCCGCGCCGGTACCAGGCACCTTTTCCTCTTCAACTACTCAGTTTGGACACACAGGCTCGAACTCTCCCAAAATTTCGGCAACTTTGGGTGTGAGGGGCACTTCTTTTCCACAGCCAAATGCATGGAAGGACAATGAAGGCGGCAGCGTGATTCACCACCCGGTAATGAAACGCCGCTCGCAAATGGGTTTTCCATAGCCGTTTGCCACTTATTGTACTGAAAACCACTTCAGAAGATGCCCCTCAAAGAGCCTTTTGATATTAGCATGATGAGAAACACAACGCAATGAAGCAACCCCATAGCATTTCTGTACGTTGTGCGAGCGGGACCTCAAATGACCACTTCATCCAAGCGCCCTACATCCATCAGCACCTCCAACACAAGGCTGCTCGCATGCGAGATGCCTCCAACAGTTGCATAGCACCGAGGAATCCAAATCTCCTCCCCCAGGGGCACGCGAGCAGATGGCAGAAGAGCATTCCTGGCTTGCAGCTCATGTCGTCCAAGCTTAAACATCCCTCTTTGGTGCTGCCTCGAGCCAAAATGCTGAAAACTGTTCCCATTAGCATCTCCCAAGAGATCTTTGCCCATCTCAATGTTGACGCCTAAGGTAAACAACAAACTTGCCCTCTGGATGTCTCTCTTCTCTCATTGACCGCCCAGGATGACCACCTGGGCATCTACCAATTTTCCCCTTGCTTGTCCTATGCAGAATATTAATATTTACATATGTGCCCAGACAGTTACGGGATGCCCATGTTCACTTCCTATATCTCAAGCACACCATGGAAAGCCCAACCTAGTGTTGACTGGCCACAGAGCATTGCAGCCTTTCTACAAAAGGTCCCACCAAGTATTTCCATCTCACATCCCTACCTGCTGGGCAGTTGCATCGCTGATGCACTTCTCGGACCTCCCGGTGTCTCGGCACGTGGAGTTTCAGCCTCTGCCAAGGGAGAGCGCAAGGATTCATTAGCCCTGCTGTAAGCAAATACTCAGGAGGGCGGGATGCGGGGGGATGGACAGGATGGGGACAGACACTTTGGGAGCGGAGAGGGACGTTAGTACTCAAAGTGCTCAAGCAGGGCTGGCTTGATTGGAAGCAGGCTGCGGGGTTTCGTAACGACCTCCAAATGTGCTCCTTCGCACGGGCATTACAAAACCTAGCGCCTGCGGCGGCCAACGGAGCGTCCCCAACATGGGAACCAGAGCTCGAGCAAGGCCACCGTTGGAATGGGACCGGTGGTCTCACAGGAAACGGGCTCAAAATTGACCCTTGTCCCATGCGAAACACATTTGGGGGAGGGCATCCACGGCAGCCCTGATGGGCATTATTAAAATAACAGTGGTTTAGTGAAAAAATGCAAATCAGTCCCAAACAGTTACCCATTAATGCCTGGGAATCGCTCGTGGTTAATGATTTGGGAAGATCCCTCGGCAGAGGCTGCGGAGCTGCGGGGATGCTCCCCGTTAGCAAAGCACCGCCAAGCCCAGCTGCGTGCCCCGGTTGCCTCTTCCAACCCATTTCGTAGCAGGACGAGCCTTTGCAGAGAAATAGGCTCATGTGAGGCTCAACCTGCTTGTCGCAGAGGACCATTTGCACAGATTGTGCAATCAACGACTTTTGTTCAGAAAATAAAATTAAGTCGTTCCCCTGATGTTACATCCTCCTGCAAGAACACGTCGGTTGGAGGGAAATGTGTTTTATAGAAAGAAAAAAAAAATGTTTTTTTCCTGGGAAGGAGGAAGGCAGCACCTATAGGAGCCTTCCCTTTTCCATCTTGACACGATCTACCGTCCCACCGCAAGTCCAGACTCCATGCCTGACTCAAAACAGACGCGAATCGGGGCATTTTTGTTGCATGGCCAGCCAAGATGTTGGGCTATTGATTCGGTTTGGAGCTGGGAGATGGGGTCTACGCGAGGACAACTGCCTGTTCCCAGAGCACATTTGATCTGCGCTCTCAGCCAAGAAAGCACAGATATGGGATGGCTTGCGCCTTGGGTCCGGTCCAGCCTCATCGTGGGCCCTCCAGATGGCACGGCGGGGCTCTCTCCAGCTCATGGTCAAACATGGGCACGCGGGCGACAGCAGGTCCCGTCCCCACCTGCAGCCAGGCCAACCACGGCGCGCGGGGGCGAGACAGCCCCGAGCCGATCCCCAACGCCAAGAGCTGCCTTGGCTCGGGAGAGCGGAAAGGAAGAGTTTTCCCCCAAAGCCGCCTTTTCCAAGGGAAAGTGGCCAAGAGCGAGCAAAGCAAACCCATCATTTTGTAGGGCGGGTGACTCCCGCGTGCCTGGCTTGCTCACTGCTAGCGTGGCAATGTTGGGGTGGCTCTGGTGGACGAGGGAATGTGAGCAGGACCTTCTCCTGTATCCCAGGCCCCAAAGCTTCCAAGGGCACCCGCGTTGTGGATGGGAACGGGCTTCACCCAAGGGCGAAGACGCCTCCAGTAAATGGTGCGAAACCATTTCCCACCACTAATACAAACCAGAAGAAGAAACGCGCCTCCAATAGATGATCTATTAGAGCCCCCAGGAGGGATTCAAGGGCCAGGGGGGTTGTTCACACTGGTGGTTCTGTCTCCAGTTTCACTGTTTTATCTTCAATGCCGCCAGAAGAGTGGGCGGCATGAAAGGCTAGTGAATAACACGGGCCACAGCTGAGAGGGACAAGGCAGCAGGACGAAACGTGGGTTACCCACCAGGAGATGCAGAAAGAGGAAAAGGAATCCTATGATTTGGGGGCAGAAAGCACTAAGATAAAGGGGGCAGCAGAGGATGCTCAGTGTCAGTCTGTCCTTCCGATCACCCTGTCCCAGAGACCCAGGCAACAGAGCATCATCCGCCGCTGGTCCAAGCTTGGGTGAAAACATGGTTTTTAAGGAAAAAGGGGCTGGGGGAGGAGGAAGGACCTGCACACATGCGGCAAAGGGCACCGACCTCGTCGAGCAGCTGGTCGACTCTTCCCAGAATAGCGGCGTCGGGGAGCCAGGCGGGCGCCCGCTGCGCCTCCAGGCGCGAGAGCCGCGACTGCAGCTCTGCCGTGCGGAAGCAGAGCAGGAGGCCGAGCGCCAGCGAGAGCAGCGAGGCGCCGGGCAGCCCCGAGCCCAGCAGCAGGGGCAGGCGGCCGCATCGCTCCGGGCCGCCGCCGGGCCGCCCGCTTGATGTCGGTGACGGTGCCGCCACCGCCGGGCAGCCCCCGTCGGAGGCACCGGTGCCGCCTTCCCAGCTCTTCTCCTCCCGCATGCCCCGAGCAGCAATAAATAGAATAAATAGAATAAATAAGGCCTCAAGCGGGAGGCATGAGGAGCAGGCAGGAGAGCGTGTCCGACGGGATCCTGGCGCTGGCGAGAAGCTGCGATGACCACCAAGCTGGACGGGGGAGGCCCCCTTCAAAATATAGAGATGCGAGGGAAAAAAGGAAAAAAAAAAAAAAATAAAAAAAAAAAAAGAAAAAAGGGAAAAAAATCCAAGGAAAGAGCAGAGTCCAAGGGGGAATC
>JAVCKT010022879.1:0-55891 GCA_032273925.1 Rhynchotus rufescens
CCCGGCGTGCCGCGCGGGCCGGAAGCGGCGGCCGGCGCCATGGAGGAGGACGAGCCGGAGCTGGCGGCGGGGCTGGAGGCGGCGCTGGAGCTGGCGCCCGCCGTGCAGGCCGCCATCGAGCAGGTGCGGCCGCGGCCCCGGGCCCAGCGCCGGGACCCCGCGTGGCCACGGCGGTTTTGTGGCGGCCCCGGGCCCGCGCTGCGGTGTCACCGAGGCGGGCCGGGCCGGGCCCAGCCTCGCTGTGTGCGGTGAAGAGCGAGCCGGGCACCCTCCTCTACCTCGGTCCGGCCGCTGCTGTGCGCGGCGGGGCCTGTCGCCCCGGGCTGCTCTCGGCCCCCGGCTGGCAAGGATCAGTCGACAGATTTGGTTTGTCTCCATCTTTCCTTGGCGAATGTGGAAGCGGCAAGGCCCAGCTCTCCGGGGAGCTTGTAGAGCCGCTTCTTAAATCATCACGTTCCCTATTACGAGGCTGTGCAAAGCAGATCCCCGGCCTCGCGCCGCCGGCCTGGCGCAGCCCGAGCGAGGCCTCAGCAGGGCCGTTCCTCGGCAGGCGGCTCCAAAAGCACCGGGATGGTTTGGGCTGCACCGTCATGGGCTTCTGTGTGTGGAGGTTCCCAGACACGTGGCCTGTAGGGCTTTGGCTGTGCCTGGAAGCGTGTGTGTGTATATGTGTGTGTATATATATATGTGCATATGTGTGTAGCACTGACACGGGGTGACACCTGCAGCAGTTTGAACAGGTCGGGGACCCACGGAGGCTGCAGCTCCTGTGGCACTGGCCTGACTGCCCTGTACTCAAACTCCTTAAAATCATGCTGCTAATCAGGACTTAAAGTGAGTGCTGCGGCAATTAAAAGGGACTGTGCAAAGTTGATGTGTTGATGATTGTGTTATTTTCTTTCCCATCTATAGGTGTTTCCCAGCCAAGACCCTCTGGACAGAGCAGACTTCAATGCAGTGGAGTACATTAATACCCTCTTTCCCACTGAGCAGGTAAGTAGTGCTCGCAGATCGGCCTGCTCCTCAGCACCACGGCGGGGTTGATGGTGGTAAACGGGGGCACGTTGAAACCTGTGGCCAAGCCATTTCTTCTGAACAGCAGCACAGGTAGTAAATCTGCAGCAATAATTGCTTCTTGAATTCATATTTAGTGAGATTCACTGTCGTGCAGGCTCTTTACAGCCAAGGCGTTTGCTGGAGTGAAAGTTCTGCTTTGATCCACAGAAGCAAAATACTTCTTTATAAAGGTTTCCCTTGCAATTAATTTCATAACTTGCTGTGACTCTTGAACGAATCATTGTGGTGAATTCAGCACTGATGAATCCTCAGGGATTTCATCCAAGAAAGGCTGTGTGTGCAGTGCCACTAGTCAGCTTTGCTTTGACTGCCTTGTTTCTTTTGAGCTACAACAAATGGGGCTGCCATGAGCCACTGGTTTGAGAGTCCCTGCTCAGCCCCACGGGCAGTTTTGGGCTGAGCAATTAGGAAAAGGAGACGTTTTGGCAGCTGAGGGCTGTTGTAGGGTGGCTGCCTTGCCTGTGTTGCTGTATTCAAGCCCTGCTGCATCACTGGGTTCTGGTAAAGTACGAGGCACTGCTGCCCTCCCTGGCAAGTGCCACGTGTGGGGATGTGTTGGCTGTCACAGTGATGTGTATTGCAATGCAGCTTTTCATCTTCTAATTTTTCTTTTTTTATATGTATTGTAGTCTTTGGCAAACATCGATGAGGTCGTGAACAAAATCAAATTGAAAATAAGGTAAATTCTTTTCCATTCTGTTGCATTTCGGATGGTGACAACCAGCCTAATCACTAAGGCTTCATAAATACAGTTTTTGTGCTGTTGCTAACCTGAAATAAACCTATCCACATCTTCCAAGCAAATCCAGTAGGCAAGGAGTGGGGAGGAGATGAAAATATCTCATTATAGACTTTTGTTTTGCCTTTATTGTGTAATAAGTTTTGTTAGAGAGCTTAAGTGGTGGGTTGTGAAGTAGAGTTTTGAAAGGCAAATTAAGAACAAACAAGTATTAAATCGTAGCACAGTTTGAAGGCTGAGAAAACAACAAGCCAGAATAAATTAGCAGTAACCAAATAACTGCTCGTAAAGTCAAATTAGCAACCGTAGAAACTTTTGCGCAATATTTTTGTCATTCTTGGTACTGTCAGTATACAGTACAAGTGTGAATATGGAGGAAATACTGTATATAGTCTGGCATTAGCAATCTGAAAAGACTGAGAGAATGCTGCAATATAGGAAAGAAACGTTGAAATTGATAAAGAAAAGCTGAGGAAGGTAGTGGCTAACAAAAGAGAAATGCAAGAAGCCTTGATTAAATTAGGAAATAGAGTTTTATTTTTGCAGCAGGATTTTTAAATTACATGAGATATTGATGTCCTGCAGAGAGAGAAATAAATCTGGGTTAGCATTCATGGCACCAACTTTATTATTACTGTTTGGTCTTTTAAGTTCTGGAGATCCCTAGGAACTGCTGGAGTCATGCACGTGGGAATGAGTGTGACACTGTAGGTTCTCTCCTGCAGGAGGCTGGATGACAGCATCCGAACTGTGGTGAGAGGACAGACCAACGTGGGGCAGGATGGCAGGCAGGTACGTGCGGGGTGAGCGCCGACGTTCCCGTCTCGTGCTCCTAAACTGAGGAAAAGCAGAAACCTGCTCTCGTCGTTACCAGGGTGTTTGTGCCACCTCTTGCACTGATGACTCTGCTCGCTGAGCAGCTGTTCTCACTTGCTTTCTGATCCCTCTGCAAAGAGAAGTGAGTAAGATTGATTTTAAAAAATCAAAAGCAGAAACGGGAGGCTCGCGGTTGCGCCACCGTGCAGCTAATTACAAATGAACAGCAGTAAATAGATGCAAGCACATTTGCTCCTGAGTAAGGATCAATAAAAGGGTATTTAGCCTTTAACTAGGTCGTTTGTTGAAATATCCTGCATCATTAGTGACTAAGCCTGATGACTGCCTGCTGGTTCATCTTGCGTGAATCATCCAGCAATCAGGTTTTCATTTGTCTTTTGCTTGACAAATGTGTGTGCTTGGAGTACAGTATTGAACATCATGGCCATGGCTACGGTGTTTGTGAACACTGAGCTGATGTTATCTCGTGTTGCAGCATCACCTGATGCTGCTGTTTCCTGCATCTGCTCCATTTTAGACCAGGAACATCAATGTCCTGAGCTGACATCTTGCTGCTTTCCTCAGCGCCAAGTGATCTATGTTTCTCTTACTAGATTTAAGGAGGGATTGGGAGGAAGGGACAATTGTTCCCTTAGTGGCAAGAGGGCCTGTGTTTTCCTGTTCTTGCTGCAGTAGCAGAGTATATTTGTTCTTTCTTTGCCTCTGAAAGCATCAATCTAACCTCTTTTTTTCCCCCATGCAAAATCTGTTGTGTTCAACCTGGGCATCAAGTCTATACAGGAAGTGGTGAAAAGCACTGCTTTTCACAGAGAACAGAAAAAATGACAGAGATTAAAACAGTTGTATTGCGCCAGCTTCCAGCACATTTGTTTCTGCAGTCTTGTGCTCCCAAAGATATGGGGAATTTACTTCCTTGGAGGAGAACACATGGAGTGTGGGACCTGATGAGGGGAAAAAACCTTTGTATTTCTAACCTCAGCTCTGCCAAGGCAGCGGCCTTGAGTAAACTATTTCACCTGCCTATTCCTCAGTATTGCTGTCAGCAATGTGGGCTGCTGACCTCTCCCAGCAGAACTAGTTCAGTGTTTGTGTGATTCACTGAGTGCTGCTGCTAAAGGGGATGTGTTTGGGATGTGGCGTGAGGGAGGAGGGCAGCTTGGCTGCTCCCACTGCCTAATTGCTGTGCAGGGGTGAGGTAAGTCAGGTGGGGAGGCAATTACTGAGATTGAGGTGGGAGTGGAAAGTGGAGCTGGGGAATTTGGATGCGAGATTGGTTACAGGGAAAGCTGGTGCTCTTTTGGGACATGCACAAGGGTGATAATTTCAGAGAAGATGCGAAAAAAAGGGAGGATAAGAATGGCTGTGGGTGGGAATTGCTGCGTGTGCCTTTGGGACTGGCTGATCAGAAATGTGACGTGCTGAGAGGTGCAAGAAGTGATGCTGAATCCAGCTGAATCCAGCTGTGCTCGCAGGGTAACGGAGGGTCTAGTGCTGTGGAAATGGGCTGGTCTCTGCTTAGAGCTCCCCTTCCCTGCACTTTGCTCCCTTCGAAGTTCTCTGTGGCAAATGGGGCTGCTGTTTTGTCTCTTTTGGCTGCTACCTCGCTCTGAAGCACTAGGGAGACAGAGCTGTTGGTGCAGCCCATGGATTAGCCTAGTTGTGAAGGAACCAGTTAATTCTGCCCAAGTTAAATCCTCTGAACGTGTGTAGTGCCTGTGCAGGGCACCTTGCGAGAGGTCTGGAACTGCAGCTCATCACAAGCGTTCTTGTCCTTAGTTGCAGATACTTAGTTGTTGAAAGGGAGGTGCCCTTAGGAAAAGCAGCTTCTTTGCCAGGAATGGACTCTGTGCTTTTGTGCGGGTGTTTTTTGTAGTGGCAGCAGAAGTGAACAGCAAAAGCAAGGCCAATATCCCTGCACATGGATGGGCAGTGGGATCCGGCAAGCTTTCCCAGAGGCTTTTCGCAGAGACTTTTCCTTTGATCGCATCCTTTACTAACAATTTATGCTACAAACAAACCAGCGTTTGCCAGAATTGCTTGGCTGCATGAATGCACAGCTAAAAACCATTCTTGTCTGGAGAATAAATATGTTTTTTTATGAACATCCTCTTAGTCTTTGACTTCCCTCCTGAAGAAACAGAAGCCCTGGGTGTGGTGGTAAATAAAGCAAGTGATTGAAGTTGGAACAAGCGGCATGTTTGCTTGTGCCCCGAGCCCCTGCTGGGTACGGCAGGAGAGGCAGCACTGGGGACATCAGCAGAGCTTGTCCCTTCCTCGGCCTTGGCTTTGTCACCTCCTGTCAGCCTTAATGGCAGAGCGGGAGGGTTGGGGTCTGCTGCAGGCGGGTGACCCGAGCGCGAGGGGCTGGGAGGTGTCATCTCCTGATCCATTTGGGGATGTGTGTTTGGCAAGTGAGGATGCCAGGTTTCTGGAAGATGGACTGAGGCTCCTTGGCCCATAACAGGTTTCTTTGCTCCCGAGGAAGGGGGTTTGGAGCAGGAGAGCCCGGCGAGGTGGGTTCCTGCTGCAGAGGAGCAGCGGTCTTGGTGAGAGCTGCACCTCCTTTGCCGGCCAGGAGAGGGGAGCCCAGCCTTGCTTTTGAGCCCAGCCTGGCACCGTGCTTCGCTCCTAACTGTGCTTTATTCTCCCACCCAGAGTGCCCAAATCCTGCTTGGAGCCAGTGCTGGAGGGTAGTTTATGGCCGTGTGTGCTCTGGGCTCCCCTGGAAAGCAGAGGCAGGGGTAGGAAGTCCGGAGTCGTCCTTGCAGCTTCTTGATCATCCTCCCAGTGACCCAGTCCCCTGTCCAGGCAGGCTGATGGTGTTTGTAGTGATGAGGATGACACTTCTGTGGGTTGTGGTTATTGAACAAGTCTTGCAGGCGACCTGTATGTGAATGCTGAATCTAAATAGCTCTTCTGGGGCTGTATTTATTTGACTGACCTTTTTTTCAGCAGCTCTGGAGGCTGAAATGCACTCACCTCCGCGGAGCGCAGTGTTGCTGGGTTCAAAGCATCTGCCTCTGAATTTTTGCCCTAGAATATCCTCCAAATGCAAAAATCTTAAAATAGCCCGTCTCGTTTGGCGCGCGCTTCCCGGTGCGACGTTCCTGCGGAGCCCGCAGCCGGTGCCGTTACCTTGGGGAGACGCCTCCGTGCGGCCGCGCAGGGCAGGGTGTAGCGGAGCCGCCGGGCGCTCCCGCCGCGGTTTTCCCTTCGGAAGGGCCGTGCACGGATCCGCTGCCGAGCGCCGACCTTGCTGCGAGCTGCAGCTGCTCGAGCCCTGCTTCCCTCCCCGCCCCAGGCTGCGGGATAAAACGTTCCCAGAGATTTTTCCATCGGGTGTTTAACGTACTCCGTGCGTTTTTATTTGTCGCTCTGTTGTTGTGTTTATTGCCGAGGCTTCTGCATGGGCTGGCTGTAATTTTTTTGACAGTTGCTGACATGCCCTTGCTGTTTGTTTGGCTGGAGTGGCTTCACCTATCAAGCCAAGAGAGCAGCCTCTGTATTTTCAGACTATTTTAACCCTTGGAGTGTGTCTCTGCAGCTCGGTTTATCCTTTAGCATCTCCTAGTATATTAGGGCCCTGGCTCAGTTGGTGCTAGAATAAAACAAAGGTCAACTAAAGCGAGGACCTGGATGTGTTTGGGGCTGGGAAAGCCTTACACGTGTCTCATGGCCAAAGACACCAGTCTGATGACTTGTTTTGCTTGGCTCCCACTTCTCCGCTTTGCTCAATGAGAAAAGTAACGTGTTTTTCCTTAACTACAGCAGTGCAGGCAGAGAGGTGGCAGCCGCAGTAGTTAAGGGATACAGATAGATTCTTGCTGCCCAGCCTGAGCGCGGCGGGTGTGAGTTCAATTAGCCGTCCCGTACCTCGTTAACCACCGCTGTCCTTCCCTGCGACGTCTGGCAGCGCCTCTGGAAGGAGGAGGATGCATCTGCCATGGAGAAACGCCCAGGGGTTATTTGGCTCGACAAGGTCAGAGGCGGAAGGATGGGAGAGATTCTCTCCCTCGGCTTTTTTTTTCCCCTTTGTTTTAGTAGAGATCAGGAAACGCTTTGCAGGATCGATACGGGGAGGAAGGAGGAGATGAAGATGGACGGTGAGCAGAGGAGAGACAGCTTTGGTGGCCACAGGCTGTTCCGAGTTAGCTAATGCAGTTGGTGCTCCCAGAGCACCTGCTGTACATATAGATCACCTGCTGTAAGTATGGATTTTAGTTGGGCGTCTGTTTAAATAAACGCCCTGCTCCAGGCTCAGGCTGCACCCTGCTTCCTTGGTGCACGGGCTCAGAGAATGGCCACAGGGCCTCGAGTGCCGTGGCCGCAGCTCTGCCGTGAGCTGGCGGGAGGGCAAGGAAAACGAGAAGACCTCATCTCTTAATAACTAATTAATCCTCATGTCTGGAAAATATTTGGAGGCTTCTCTGTGCCATGAAATCACTGATGATTCAGGCACCATCTCTTAACAATCTTCTCTCCTACGTGGTATATTGTTTTATTTTATCTCCCATTTTCTGACCAACAGATCCTCATTCTGAAATAGGAACGGACAACTGTTATTGTTTGTTGCATTTTGAGGTGGTGGAGATTAAATAGTCTGGGTTTGGCCATGTAATTATATATTTTTTTTTTAAAAAAAGACCATGTTACAGATTTGGTAAGATTTCAGAGCAGTGACTGGTGCCGCATCATGTTCTTAAGCTTTTGTAGCCAGTGACAAATAAACAGAAGTTGAGCTGCCAAAACAAATCAAAAGTGAGATTCATTTAGAGTCATTTCCCAAGTGAGTTATGACAGTTGGATCGTGTCCTGCCCGTCTCAGACACGCAGGAAGCTTTTTCAAGCCTAAAACATGTTTATTGCAAAGGGTTTCAGGTGGATGGCATGCCAAGAAGAAATAGTGCTGTTTATAATACCCTTTGGCGAGTGGCCACCAAAAATGGCATCTGCCACCAAAGAAAGAGGTCAGGCAGAACTTGTGCCATCTGCTGCAAGCCCCGCTTAAGGCACAAGCAACCCTGAGCTTGACCTTCTCTCGTGCTCCTGTATTTAAGGCACTGCCCGCCCTGACAGGTTGCCTCGGGCTGGGGAACGGGCTGTGTTTTGGGCTGGCAAAAGGCTTTTTGGTGGTGGCGAAGGCACTGCAAGGTGCAGAGGAAGCCTGGCCTCCTCCACAGCCGGCACCATTCGGTTCTGTTGCCAGCACATCAAGAGCCCAGCTTGAAAATGGAAACCTTGACACCAGACAGGAGCTTTTGTCATACGACAAGGCTTTTTGCTCTCTCTGTCCTTTCTTTCTCTTTTTTTTTTTTTCTGTTTGGTGTGTCCCGTATCACAGTATTTCATCCAACAGTGTTGCTTCCATGCCTATGGCTGATGAACTGTCCTCATTTCCAGTTATAAATCCCTATTTGTAGGGTTTGTGATCTGGTTGCACATTTTTCCTCCTCAGTCTTGGCCTCTAGAGCCAGCAAACAGATTGATCTTGCAAAAAGTGAGAAGCAGCAACTCGGCCCCGTTGCTAAACCTGCAGAGCAACGCACTTGGCTTCAGCTGCAGGGATCCATCCTCAGCTCTGAAACCTGGACAGCTTCCTACGAAATGAAATCGGATTGAGGTTCGGCAGCTGTGTCCGCCCTTTCCCAAACTGGAGGGATCTGTTTGTAGGAGATTTCAGTGACAGAAATTGTTTGGTGGTCACAGTGTCCAAGGGTCTCTCTGTGCAGCTGAGACTTCTTGGAGGGTTGGGGATGGGCACGTATTTCTAGGCATGGTCTCAAGTTTTCATTGATCTGGGTTATAAGTGTGGTCTCAATTTTTGGTCGCAATGGTCTCAATTTTTCATCAATCTGGGTTATAAATGAAAGGAGCATTAACACCCCGTATCCAAGAACAGGAATAGATCCAGGAGCATTAAACTCTCAGCATCCCGACCACATCCCAACTTGTAACATTAAAAATACATTTGGATGCTGTGAAGTTGGCAGATGTCAAGTGCCTATAAAATACTTAATAGAGGACAGCTTTCTGATGTGGGTAATAACATACAATAGAAATATATATTGGCTAGAAACAAATAACCCGAGCACAACACCAGTAAGCATATGGAAGCTATCGAGGTGTTTTAACCCTTGCTGGGGACAGAACAATGTTAATTTGGGAGTTTCCGAGCTGGGAGTTCCCCAAGTAATCAAAGTATCCTGGAAGCTTTGCTCTTTCCCCACGTACAGGACACTTTGTAGTAGCACGAGGGTCTCCCTGTGCCTTTGTTTCAATATTTCCTGACATTTCGGAGTCTGTTTTCGTGCACCAGGAGGAATTAGGAGATATTTGGGAGTCTTATACCTGCTGAGGGGGGTGGATCACAGCCGGCTTGGAAGGAGGGCTGGTTCTGCCCTCTTCCCTAAATTTCCCATTCTCAGAGCATCTAGGGTACCCCAAGGACAACACCATGGGGGAAGCATCCGCGTGGGACACGGCGGGACAGCCCGGCCCCGCTCCGGCCGCGCCGCCCGTCGCTGCCTGCGCTTCAGGGAGCGCAGAGGTCGCATGGAGCTGTAATAAATAATGCTGATGGGTTAATTGTAGCTCGCAGGCTCGCTTGTTGATTAGAGTCATATGGTGTTTTTCCAGTACATCGCAACCTTAATTTCAACATCCTTGTTTCACGTAACCACGGCAGATTATGTATCCGGCCTCTTTATTTATCAGTGGTCCTCTGCCCCTGGAGTGACCTGCTATTTTAGGAAAGGTCCTAAAGGTCCAATGCAATATCCTGACATTGGGCAGCCCTTTGGGGGCACCGCTCAGACCCACATTTCCCAGTTGTGCTGATGAAGAAACCAGTAAATTAATAGCACAAGGTGAAGCCAGTGTCAAGCCGCAGAAGATCGGCAGATATCGTTAACCACATCAATTAGTTACGTCAGATTAAGAGCACTTCTGAATCTCTTGGTAGTGGTTTGTTTTTAGAATTTCTGTCCGAAAGAAATCCTCTGTAAGTAAAATAATAACGATAAGAAAGTGCTTGTAAAACTCATGATTTACTGCCTTAAATGGAGCAGTTGTTGCTTGTAGAAGGGAGGATTTGCTGGAAAGAAACTGTGCAGAGGCTGGTGTCTCTGTGTCTGTAATTCCCCATTTCCTGCCTTACGGGAGAGAGTAAGTGGCAGATAATGCAATAAGCTCCTGTGTTAGGCCTTGAATAATTAGGCCTATCTTCACATCTTAGATGTTGATTACTTATCCCTCAGTAATGAGCATCATTTCTCAAATACGAGATGCTTTTATTTAAAAGAAAGAGGTTTGCGTTCCGCTGGCTGCGCTCTCTTTGCTGTGCTCGCTGCAGCGCCCAGCACGGGGAGCTTATTTTTCTCCATTATTGCTTAGTTTAATTTCCTCCCTTTGTTTGCAGTTCTTTACTTTCAAACGCTGCTGGTTTTATTGTATTTGGTTTTTTTAGAAAGAGCCCTAAGAATGCTTAATGGTGGGCATTGTTCTAAATTTACCATGTGTAATAAATTTTCATCCAGCATTAATTTCAGATCATATGTGTGTTTGGAAAAAAAGGGTTTTCATCTCTAAATATAAATTATATATATTAATAAAAAAGCAAAATATGTCAGTAGAGGACATTAATGAATTAGCTTCTTGCAGCTCAAATGAGGAATATCCTTTTTTTTAAGGAAAGTAGCTATTGAATTAGTTGAAGATTTATGCCTTAATGGCTAAGCAAATATTTGGAAGCAAGTTTTAAGAAGTAAAACTAGTGTTTGTGAGAACTTCTATGGCTCAACTCCATTAAGTTTGAGTTCTCTGTGTAGGGTTTTTGAGTTCTGTGTAGGTTTTTTAACAGTGCTGGAAATGCAACTTCCCTGCAAGAGCTGCGGAGCAGACGGGGAGCTGCCGGTCCTGCCTCTCCTCTCCTCTCCCCCGCGTTACAACCAGGTTGTTTTTCAAAGCAGCAGGAGACCAGACGACTCAATTCATCACTGGGCACAGAGCACCCATCTGGCTCCTGTTTTCCCTGCTTTTGGTCTGCGAGGAGGCAAAAAGCAAGGTCAGGAGCAGGGAGCTGGTGTTCCCTGGGCTCGTGCAGAGGAGTGAGCAGCGGGGCCGAAGCGAAGGCAAAGAGCAGCTGCCTTCCAGCACGTTGATTTTTCTGCTTCTGAGCAGTAAAATCCAGTATCTTCTGAGCAGCTGCCACCTGCACGTTGGTTTCTCTGCAGAGCCATCCAGGAGAATCCGCCGGCGTTCGGGGCTTGCTCAGCAGCCCCCTTGACTGATGGGCTGCTGCCGTGGTCTGGAATGCAGGACAGAGACAATAGTTAAATATGTTGAAAAGAGCATTCGGTGGCTCCCTGGCTTCTGCTTAAGCCACGCTCCTTTGCATGCAATGCAGCTCTTCAAGCAGAGCCCAGGCTGCAGCCAAATTAGGAGGAAGATGATGGTGGACCCTGCTAATATAGCTATCCCTGTAGCCCTTTAAATACTCAGTTCTCTTACTGAATATGTGATATGATAGCTGTGTCACACTAATAGATAAAGTGTTAACTTCCACATGATTCAAAAGATATTTCAGAGGAGTCTTTGTTTTTCCCCCACTCTGGAAAATGAATTATAAAATGTTTCCAACTTTTATACTTTTATTGTAATGCAGCTTTGTTCCAGCAAAACCTCCTGGCGGGCAGTTTGCTATTACATTTCCAAATGAAGATGTGTTGAATTTATTTGCTGGAGGATCTTGTAGCTAGTATTGTAACCTTGGTCATGAGACTGGATATAAAAACAGAGGCATAGAAGCTTGCTTGACTGCAGGAAAGAAAGCGGAGCTGGAGATGCAGATATTACCAGACTGGGAAGGCAGAGTTGCTTCAGAAATCAGATTTTGGACATGGGATTTTAAATAAGCCCATGTTTGCATAAGCCATGTTTGTTGCCTCCGTGTGAAGTTCATGCTGATTGTATGAGGTCCAGATATATTGTGGTTGCATGAGGGAGACCAGATACACCAAGAAGTTTGCAGCAAAATGGTACAAAAATTCAGGCCAAGTATCTCACCTCAGGACCAATGATACAACACAGCTATTAAAAGTGGGGATATTACCAAAATATATGGGGATATAACCAAAACCATATCATCATCAGGATGAGTGTTTTCAATGTTTGTCATAATGTAGAGGATTTATTTGTGTCTAAAGACATACTAATCACCAGTAGTTTATATTTTTTCTGCACTTGGAAATTTAGAGCGGTTACCTTAAACATTTTGTTGTTCCAGTTCATATTGTATAGAGGTGCTTTCATAGAAAATCTCAATCAGATTTTTGTCAGCACATTATTGTAAAATGAATGCTGAAGCATTGGTCTTTGCAGATTAATATCCCGATGTGAAAGTATTAATATATTGGCTTTTGATGTGCTAACCACATTTTCTTTGTAACACAGCAGCTCCCCTCCACTGTCCCAGCCCGAGTTGTTGAGGGATTTTTTTATCTTAAAAGATAAAAACTGAACAAATATTCTCTTTATTTCTTTTCCAGGCTCTGGAAGAAGCCCAGAAAGCAATTCAACAACTCTTTGGTAAAATTAAGGATATTAAGGACAAGGCTGAAAAGTCAGAACAAATGGTGAGTAGGCAGTTTCTTCCTAGCCTTGGAAAGGGAGCAGAACAGCGACCTTTGCTTCCAGCCCGTGTTAGAAACAGATCGTTTTAGTCTGTGGTACTGCTGCCTGGTGGCTGATCACTATTGAACATGACTGGATTAGAAATCTGATAGTGTTTGTGGAACCTGTATCCTTGTCCTTGTGTTAGCCTGGCTGTAGAGCTAATGTGTTTCTAGTCCCTGAGGGAGGCGAGAGCCCGTCTCATTTCCTCAAAACATCGTGGCTTGATATTTAACCCAGACTCTTGGTTTTGTGTTCATTAGGTTAAAGAAATCACGCGGGATATCAAGCAACTAGATCACGCCAAGCGTCATCTGACCACCTCCATCACCACCCTCAACCACCTGCACATGCTGGCGGGCGGCGTGGACTCGCTGGAGTAAGCATGTGTGTTTTTAATAGTGCCCTGACACCACTGCAGAGCTGGGGAGACCAGGGCAGCGCCCCCCAAAGCTACTTGTTCTTCGGGAGAGAAGTTTGCCTGGAAATTGTGACTTGTTGGCCGCTCCTTTCTCTGTTACCCAAAGTGACTTATGGCCTGTACTGTTATATATAGGGGTTGCAGCATTAGTTGGTTCAATTGCAGTGTTGATGATTAGTGATAAGGTCTTGCTTCCTTAAAGAGCAATGCAATGCAGTATCCTCACTAAGAATGTGTCCTTCAGGGGTTTGGGAAGATGCTGATCAGTCTTGGGTTTTAAATGGAGATGGAATCTCCTTCCAGAAAGGTCCTCTCTAATTCTGAGATGAATGAATCCAAATAAACCTTACGGCTTGTAGTGTGTATGGAGTTGAGGCTGCATATTCCCAATAGTCCTTTGTGGGTTTTTATATGCTCAGGGAACACACTGGCTAAGGGAGTCCAGTTTTCACATGTTGCATCTGGGAAGCTGCAAGACCCAGGCACAGCCTGTTCTTGGGTTGTAGCAAATTCTGCACGAACACTGGGTTGTTAAGTGGTTAGAATTAAATTTTACTTAAGCTGCTGCCTCCGCTGGAATGATCTAATGGATGAAGAAAAAATAAACTTGCTTTTTTTCTGTCAGTTCCCTGCAAAAGTTATTAACAGAAAAGTTGAGGCTAAGAGCTTTTCAGCATAATGATTCTGCTCCCCATGAAGCTCTAACTCGCACTTTGTGTGTGATGACAAATGGCTTAACTCAGGTCGTTACAGTAAAGCAGCATTTACTGCCTCTGGACCCATACTGGGTAGTAAATGCATTCAGTAGTTTACATGTTCTTTGCCAAGTGTTGCTTTTGACGTTTATGTTTTTTGAAGCATCGTTAGATGTATGCTGGATTGGTTTATTTTAGCATCAGTTGAATGAAATTGTAATGCGGTATTGGAATGTTAATGAAGAGTTGTGTACTTTAGAAAAATAAATGTCCATGAGGATTGGTGTGATCCAGCAAGGATGAGGTAACCTGTGGAATTACCACCCAAGATTTTCAGCAAACCTATCTTTGTAAATCTCTCATTTCCTCTACAGAGCCATGACCAGAAGGAGACAGTATGGGGAAGTTGCCAACCTTCTCCAAGGCGTCGTGAATGTGTTAGAGCACTTCAACAAATACATGGGGATTCCTCAGATTCGACAGCTTTCTGAAAGGTAAAATAATCAAGCACTGAGCACGTGCATGCCTGTTGGGAAGGCAGGTTAGAAAATGCATTAGACAGATTCAGTTCCACAAAAATGTGAAGGCTGGACACGGTCCTTTGAGCTTATTCCCAGCCAAACCTGATTAAAATTGGATGCACTTTGCTCAGATCTTGACTGTTCTGTTCTGTTAAATAACTATAATTATTATGGATGTAATTCATAAATGTTCTTCTCATTGATGGGCTTTTAATTTATCTGGACTATTTTTTAGAAGTGAATTTTTGTTTTATCTGACTTTGGTGTGCAGGTGTTTGTGGTAGACCTTGAAGTGATTTTTTTTGCTCCTTTCTTAACCTCGGTGAGATATATCCATTTAACATACTGGTGCTTGGGCCACTTTCTGCTCAGATTGTGCCTTACTGCTATCAAATTGCTTGGTAGACTAAGGACTGGAGCTTTTTCTAATCTGCACTACTAACTGCTCCATATTTCTATGGGTTAAGCAGGCAGGCAGGTTTTCTTTTTATGGACTTGCCAGACTCATTTATTCTAAGCATCTTCAGTGTCTTTTGCCAAAACTTGTGCCTGTTGCCAAATTCTGCTGAGTTTTGAGGCTTGTAATAGCAAAGTCTTCCAAAATAACGTGCAGCTTGCCTGGCTGGTTTAAAGATTTGCCCTAGTAAAAAGGTTTTGAGCTTGTGTAGACCTGATTTCTAGCATGAAGTTACACGTCTGGATTTGGCGAGTTGTGGTGCAGCTCCAAGAGAAAGAGCCTGCTGTTCTCCACAGTAGCAGATCCAGGCTCAGGGATGACTAAGCCCCAGGATCTTTGGGAATTTGGGGCTTCATTTGGGACTTAACAACCAGATACCAAGGGAAGGGATCTAGGCATTTCATGTTCAGGGGGACATTGGTGTCCCTGGGATTGTCTGGGAGCCCAAACCTTTCCCTTCTTTACAGCAGGCTTCGTTTCCCCACACGACACATGTGGTATTTGCTCAAGAGCCTGCTGAGCACAGCTCTGAGTTGAAAACAGCCTATTAACATTAAAGGTGAACCTTCTTAATGACACCGTCGTGTTCGATAGTGTTGCTTTTCAGCTTGCTGTTTGAACTGCAAATCTGCACTGCCATCCTCTTGATGGCTGAGATGACTTTGCTCATTACAGAGGTACTCGAAGGAGCCTTCCAGGCACAGTAATTAATTTTTTGGTGATTTCTTTCGCTACAACAGCAGCTGGCTGCTATTTAGCAGTGGAAATAATGTTCAAGTGTGTGTTTGTAGTGTTTTAATTTACATCTGCTGGACTTCCTTTATTGTGTAGGTACCTATTCCCCAAAACCCAGTGAAATCCATGAGGCTGAGCTAAAGAAGGATCTACCCTAAACCAAGAGAGATGAAAGTGGTTTTTGGCTTAACAACACTTTTAATCATAAGCCTTTGCCGATCATGAACATTAATGAGATATAAACATATATCAATGCTTTTTTACATGTAGATTGTGCTCTATGCCAGGGCTTTGTCTCAAAGGTAACTTGTTTCCTTTTCTTCCAGACAGGTAGTGTCCTAGGCAGAAGTCTGCTGGCCTTGGCCATTTACAGCCATGTAGAATTCAAACTGTGGGCCAGAATTCTGTTTTTTGTTTTTTTTTTCTCTTTCTGGTGGAAAATTATTTCTTTTGTAGTTGCTGATAATTAGAAAAAAACTTCCTGCTGCCCCAAAAAGCCCCAGTGATAGCAAGTCACACTAGAGAGACCTACAGGGATGTGGAAGAAAACTCCCTTTTCTTTAGCCTGGCTCCAAGATAAGGATCTGAGAAGCTCCATGCCTTTTGCTCCTATTTTTAGATTTGCCTCTGTTGGATTTTCCTTCCAGTGTTTACAGAGTGAGAGTTGCACCATCTGGTAGCGATCGAAGTGGCTGTTTGGTGGAGTGAAAGGAGAGCTACACACAACGAGTTGCTAGGATCTCTGCACTGCTTTGACATCCAGGCAGCAAATTACTCCAGGGAGCTTTACTGGGCTTTAATTCCTGCTTTGGACTTTGACTACCCGTGTACCTACAGGGCACAGTCTGGAGTTGACTTCTTTTCCCCCCCTCTCTTTGCTGGAAAGCACTGCCATGATTCATGAAACATCAAAGGAAGTTTGCCTGACTCCTTTAGTACTATTTTTATACTGTTAAATTGCTGGGGTTTGATGTCTTCATGAATTTCATTTAATAGCACAGCTGAAGCCTCTTGGACATTTGTGAAAGCAAGAAATGCCTCTTATAAGTAGATTGTTAAGGATGAGGGGCAGTAAGTGACATCTATTAAACGTGTGGCTGGATGAGCAGATTCTCTTGCCTTCTTTTTATTAAAGAGCCTCTCTTACTTGGTATGAATGGATTCAAGTCAATTATGAATGGGAAGCCACGGGAAAGGAAAGTGCTGCTGGTGGATGTGATCTTTGTCACATGCTGTTTAATTTTGCTTCCCGTGTTTTTGTTGCTGTGAAAACTCCTGATGTGTTTTAAATGCTGCTTTCCGCCTGTCTTGTCCCTTGGAAAATGATCAAACAAAACCACTTACAGCATCATAGGAGGGTTGACAGCACCCTCAACTCCTTGGGCTCTTGGAGTGATACTCTTGACGTAGAAATGTCACAATTTGCATCCAAACGCAGATAATTTTCTAGTATTCATCCCAAAACAACCTCTAATACGGTGCAGTGGAAGGTGTTTGTTGTAGTTAATAGTGATATTTTATTATCTCTTACTTCTGCTCCGTTTTCTGTCTCTGGGGAAGAGTATTCAATTAGTGGTCACAAACCCACCCATGAAAGCGATCTGGAAAGCATAGCAGATAACGGAAAAAAGCCTGGAAAGTATTTAGAAGAAAGATAATTATAAGTTTACCTCAGCAAAACCAGCTAGCTCAGCCTGTTTTTATCTCAGCAGACTGCCAGGCCTAGTTTAAGATTTCTGGTAGCTTTGGCTAGAGGAATTGTGGTTTCTAGCAATTTACTGTCATTTGAAATACAGCGGTGGGTGTTGTTGTTGTTATAGTTGTTTTCTTTTCGGGTGGTTTTGCTTGCTTGAGGTTTGTTTTGCTTGTTTGCTTGTTTTTTAAGGTGAGGGTAAGTCAGGGAGAAGTCCCTAGGCCTGCGGTGCCCAAAGGTTTTGGGAGGTGATTGATTTCCCACATACAGGCTCAGGTTGGGTCCCCCGCAGGCATCTGGCCCAGGAGAGACATCCGGATGACACCGACCCAAGAAGAGCTCCTGAATCTGTAAAAACCAGGAGGTGCCACCACTTGGGGCCTAACTCACTTTTTGTGCCACGACTTGGGGCCTAACTCACTTTTTGTGCTACCACTTGGGGCCTAATTCACTTTTTGTGCCACCACTTGGGGCCTAACTCACTTTTTGTGCCACCACTTGGGGCCTAACTCACTTTTTGTGCCACCACTTGGGGCCTAATTCACTTTTTGTACCACAACTTAGGGCCTAATTCACTTTTTGTGCCCGCTTTACCACTCCCACAGCTGGGCCTTGCTGTGGTGAACGGAGGTGGCCTCAGGATCCAGGCTGCAGCCCCTGCACTTCCCATGCGCCTTCCCTGAGGATTATTTTCAATTGAAAGCCTCATGGCTTCCCGTGGGGAGCAATAATCCCCGGCGGCTAAAGCAAGTGCCTTGCTGTGCTCTCTGCCGAAAGCTAAAATGTGGCGTAAAGACTTTTATGTTTCTGAGTGCCTTTCAGTGGAAAAAATAAATAATTGTGCGTGTCTCTGTGGGGGGCTTGTGTTAAGAGTGGTGATTACGGGGAGGGCGGTGAGGCACATGCTGGTTGCTCACACGTGCCTAAACCTTGGGCTACTTTGATTTCTCTGCCCTATCCATATCTTACAATAAATGCCAAATTAAAAAAAAAAAGCTAAACCTCATTTCCTTTGGTTTTGAGAGATGTTTATGCATGAGAGATATTTTAAAACGTGTGTATTAACACTTCAGCAAGGTGTTTGCGCAGGCTTGTTAATTAAAGGATGTGAGAATGCCCTTTAAGAATATTTGTAAGTACTTTTCTGAATCGGAGCCTAAAATAACAAAGCCTGTGGACAGAGCTTTTAGCTGCTCGGAGAGGCCGCTTTTACCTTTGAATGCTTAGGAATCTGGCTGCTGCTCTTTCCGAGCTTTCACTACTTGGCACTGCAGCTGGTTTCAAATGGGAAGCTTAGTCTAGCTTGTCTTATATAAGAAAATAAGTACCAGGGCTAATAGTTTAATTTGCTTATATAATCTCATTCATTTTTATGGCTCCTGATACCAAAGACTTGATTGTTTCTTGACTGTTTAAAAATGCTAATTTCTTCAATCCAGGCTCAGTGTCTTTCTTTCTTTCCTTCAATTTTTTCATGACCAGAGGATTTGATTCTGTGATGCTTCCTGGCATGAGTTACGTAAAGGGGGACTGTACCTGTTGTTGGGGTTGCTGGGATGGATTCCGCCTCTTTCTTGCTTAAATTTTCTGTTCCTTCTATTTTAGCATGTTAGCAAATGCTTTTTGTTTCACAACTGCTAACTCCGGTCTGTACCTGAAACACTATTTCACCTTACAGACATTCCTGTGAAGCAGTGAGCTCAAGTGAGAGTTATGTTTGACACTGCAGGAAGGAAGGTTTTTCAAGCAAAATTCCCATAAATAAATCCTGCATAGCGCAGGTCATACACACAGTTAAATCATAAATATCATATTAAATTTTAACCCTAGCTTTTAAAGGAATGGATTTTTCTGCATTTGGCACCATTGAAAATCCAGCCAATTCTTCAACATGGCTGGATTGTCTGGTAGTGCTTCTGCTGCTAATGAATCTGAAATGGGAAGGTTAAAGATAAGACTGAGGAGTCTGAAATAAAAAAAATCCAAATTCTTCTCTCACCACCCGTGCTTTGTACAAACATTTTCACAGAAGTGAATGTACCCACTCTTTCTAACATAGTACTCTGTGGAAAAATGCACTGCTTTGAATAATACGTTTAGTCCTTAAAGTGTTTCCAGTATAATAAAAAGTGATGGAAGAATTCAAGGCCTGCAGAGGAATATAAGTGCCTCACTATTTATTTTGGCTCCTTCCAGTATGTGTAGGCATTTCCATTTCCCTAGAAGTATCAATTAGGGCATATTGACTTTTATTTCTGGAAATTGGAAGCTTTATTCTCTCAGCTAAATAAAGAGCAAGGCTTTTGCTCTGTTCAGACTTTTTCATCCATCTCATACCTTTGCTCTTTTATGCTTCTTAAGACATAAAGAATTTATAGTATACCAGCACCGCCAAAGAGTGTTCGCGTGGATGCACCTAAAAGTAGGTCAGTGCACCTGGAACTGTGAAAAATTCACCGTGAAGATTGAGACATTGTGAAGCATTTTCATGCTGCAAAGAGACCTCGCATAAAACGTGTTTGAATCACACAGAGATAAAGATTTGCTATGGATTGATCACACGGGCATCAAAGGAACAGTGCTGAAACTTCAGCTGGGGAACTGACCCTGACTGAAATACTTGCAGCAGGACCTTCTTAATGTGTGTCTTTTCCTCCTTTAGCTTTTTTCTTTTTTTTTTTTTCCTCCCTTAAAAAACTTTAAGGTAACTGTTAGGATTGAAGTCCATTTTGTAGTTATCTTTATGGAAAACCAACCAAAGAAGTTGTTGTGCCACCAACAAAGTTATTTCTTCCTGTTTTCTCCGCAGGGTAAAGGCAGCGCAGAATGAGTTAGGACAGCAGATCCTGGCTGACTTTGAAGAAGCCTTTCCTTCACAGGGCACCAAGGTAAAGAGCTGGCTTCCCCTCTTCCTCTCCTTGAACAGCAATGCTGAAATTACCTACAGGCAAAATTACCTGTCTCTTAGCACCTGCTTTTGTCTCATTTTACTTCTACGTTTGATCTGAGAATGACTTTACTGCCTCTTTTAAGGAGGGAGCTCAATTGTTCATCCAACAGCAGAAAGCATCAAAAAGAGTGTTGGGAAAGGGTAAAAACTAGATAATCCTGCATGTAGTGTAACCTGCAGTCCCCTTTGGCTGTTTAACCATTTGTTCCTGTTTATTTTGACAGAGACCTGGTGGACCCAGCAATGTCCTACGTGATGCATGTCTAGTTGCCAACGTCCTGGATCCCAGAATCAAACAGGAAATCATCAAGAAATTTATTAAGCAACACCTCTCGGAGTATTTGGTCCTTTTCCAGGAAAACCAAGATGTAAGGGAAACGTAGCAAGCCAGATTTGGACTTTGCCTTTTTTTCTGGTGCTATGTACATACCTCACACTTCCACAGCTTCCTCTGGTGCTGTGTTTCTAACCTAGGGGCTTGGAGGCAGTGACTTGCTGCTGTGCTACTGGCTGATGAATATGGAGGCAAAGTGGTCTCCTGCCAGAGAGCGAGGCTCTAAATCTAAGCTCCTAAGAATATAAGGAAGGGCTTTCTCCTTCCTTAAAGCTTAGATTCAAGATCAGCTTTGGAAACATTTTTCCCTTCTGTAGCAAAAAAATTTAAGTCAGCCATGTACTTTCTGCCTTGTAAAGGGTTGTAAAATTCTCTGATTGTTGCAACTCTCCCCCCATCCTGAAATCTTAATAAAGGGCTGGGGGAGGCTTGTATAGCAAGTGGGACAGTCTGTCTAGTTCATTTTTAAACTTCTCTTGATGCTAACTGTCATTTTTAATAATATAATCGTTTTAGATTTGTAAAAGAAAATATTTTGAATCATAAATATATTTTTAATCCTTTTAGAATTTTGCTAATTTATAGTAAAGAGGAGAAGGACTAAAATGGTTCAATTAAAATAGCATTTTTTTCCAGGGGAGTTCCTTCAGTTGATCTTTTTACCCTTTTTTTTGGAACTAGAAAACACAAATTTTTCATGGGGAGGTGATGGTCCTGCTCTGCTCCTATAGCAAGGACTATGATTATACAAACGTCGGAGCTTGAGAAACAGTTGAACATGAAAATCCAGGGATTTTTGACTTGTGATCCCATCGCTGACCTTAACTTCGCTGTCTGCAAAGCAAGGAGAACGGTGGGATTGCCTGCAGGATTATTGGATTTAGTTCTCAGTAGGACCTGCATGATTTAGAAGGGCTGCTATCCTCATTTTCAACAGAACTTACTCTCCCAATTCAAGTACGGCAGGATTTTCAGCCCAGCTTATTTAAGCATTTTGCAGAACGCCTGTTAGCATTCAAAGTATTACGACTATTGGGCAGGTTAACCTTGACGGATGGCCCTGTGTCCTCAATGAAGCAGCTGCAGGAGAAGCAATTAATTAATTAAGCAGCCGGGCTGAATGTTGATGTTGTTGTGCAGGTGGCCTGGCTGGATAAGATCGACAGGCGCTACGCGTGGATCAAGCGGCAGCTCGTGGACTACGAGGAGAAGTACGGGCGCATGTTCCCGCCGGAGTGGTGCATGACGGAGCGCATCTCCGTGGAGTTCTGCCACGTCACCAGGTGCTCCTCCGCAGGGACCCGCAGCTCCTCCCTGAAAGCAGAACATTGGCCTCTCTTTTACCACGTTATTCACATATACAAGGGCTTGAAAGCCCAACTGAATATCTGGGCTGCTTGTTTGTGTTGTAAGGCAGCAACGGCAGTAAAAAGAGCAGAAACCCCAAGGAATACCCCTAAAATTGTGTTTACTGTCGAGGGAGTGAGACAAAATGGAAATGAATTTTTGGTTTAGCAGAGATAGGAATCAATAATATTAATGGCTGAGTGAGAAGGCAGGATCTGACCCGGGTGTGACTGCCCCAGGCTAATCTCTTTGAAGGGCATATGCAGGGGACGTAGGGAAAGCCAGGGTCCCAATAGCACCCTTATCTGTGCTCTGGGCCCCCAGTGAGGGACCCTGCCAAAGCTTTGGTAGCACTGGCTTTTCTGCCTGCAGTGGTGCCCGGGGTTTTAGGAATGGGGTCCTGTTACACACAAAGCTCTAAACTGTGGGTTTGGATTTGAAATGTGGCCTGTAAGGCAGCTCTGTATGAGAAGAGCTTAGGAATTAGCCTGAATTTTGTGCTGAAAGTGTCTCTCGAGGGACTAGACTGAATTATAGCCTTAGGTTTTGGATCTTTCTGTTCTTGCTCTTCATATGCACATAGGTGATTAATGTTTCCATCCAGAAAACCACATTTGTCATTTCCCTTCCAGGACAGAGCTCACTAAGATAATGCGCACGAGAGCGAAGGAGATCGAGGTGAAATTGCTGCTCTTTGCCATTCAGAGGACAACCAACTTCGAAGGACTTCTGGCAAAACGCTTCTCAGGTTGCACTCTGGGTGATGGGACAGCGGTAAGGGGATTTCTTAAGAGCAATTCTTCTGTTCTCGACTTTTTGCATAGGAAAAAAAAAAAAAGCCTTTTCTCACACCTAGCTGTGGTAATAGGAGACTACAAAGGGTGTCTCCTGCAGCCTTCCCTGCCAGGAAAGTTTTGACTTGCCCTGTCAGCACAGCGTGTTAAGCGTGGCTGTGCTCAGGGGGTTATAGTTGGCTGAGGGGATCTTGGGCTTGCAGCGTGTGGTAGGCAGGAGGCCGGAGGGCTCGAGCAGGGGAGGTTCCTGTTTCACTTCTCCTGGGCACCGTGTTATTTGCAGCTGAAGCCACTTTGGTATGGGCAACCACAAAGTAATTCTGGCACGGCGAGTGCATTATAGCAGTTGTTCTCTGCATGCTGATGACACATTACAACTAAAAATCCCCTCTCCTGTTCACTCCTCCTCACCACACGCTTACCGCAGGGTCCCAGCTTTCCAGCCCACACTGGCTGGAGGGGGAGGCTTCCTAGCAGGGGCACCCACAGCTTCCAGTGTCTCATTCAGCAGATTGTAAAGGCAGAGCCAAGAGAAACAGCACAGGGAATATCTCTGGGGTCATCTCTTGTGCTTTTTCTGCCTGAAATCTCAGCCAAGCGCTGGGCCAGACAAATGCCCTGGGAGAGGAGACTCCACGTGCGGCTCTCAAGCCTCTGCTTTGAGGTTCATGGCTCTGTCCAGCTGGTGTCTTGAAACCTACTTGGATGTGATAATTCAGCCTACCAGGCAAGCCTGGTGGAGCTGTTAGTAATTTGCTGTGGATCAGTAGGTGCCACTAATTAAAAAGGGAAGTCCTGTGAGTTTTTCCTCCTGGCGGAATGTTGAGATCTCTCAAGAATATGGCTTTATTTTTTCTGACAAATTTCCTATGAAGTTTGCAGCTTTAATTAAATCAACTTCCCTGAATTGATTTTATCCCTTTGGAGAAGGCAGAAACAGAAGCGATTATCATAAAGAAAAAGGGAACGTGTGGCTAGAAATAAAGAATATTCTCCCCCTCTCCTTTCTGATCTGCCTGGAGACTGTGAAGCCCTGGCTGCAGTCATCTGACCTCTTTTAAATGCAGAATGAAGCCTATAATTATAAATGGGTATCCAGAGAGTGCACGGTGGGGACAAGCAGTCTGGTGGGAGCAATAATGCAGGATTTATTGCAGCAGCGCAGTTCTCCAGCCTGCAGTCGAAGCCTGTGTTAGCAATCCTCCTGTTAAGCCTCATATTTCTAACAGGGTTTAGAACTGACTCACGTCTGTGCATCCTGAGCAAGATCTTGGTGTTTTACTGCTCTTCCTTAAGCCTTTGGTACCTTTCAGGCTCTGTGTCCAGCAGGGGAGGAAGCAGTAAGGGTGCCTGGGGGCCCTGGTGGTCCTCTCGGTGGAGATGCTGTATTCTGGAGTGAGGGGCTTGAGAGGATGGAGGCTGGGCATGAGGCAGTGTGTCCCTCGAGGGGCTGTGCAGGCCGAGTGGGCGAGGGCAGGGTCCAGAGGAGCAGGAGGAGGCAGATTGCAGCCCTGGAGCAGGAGGCACCACGCTGCAACCTTGATGGAGAGGCACCCCCTGGCCGTCTGCATCCTTCTCCTTGCCTGGAGGAGACACTGCCCTATGCTGCTCAGGAAGGCCAAGCATGTAGCTGTGTGTGAGAAGGTACAAAAGAAGCTGTTTTACAATTAACTTTCTCTTTTTTTAGCAGAAAAAAACAGAAGTGCCACCTCCCTCCACCAACCCGTTTCTGGAGGATGAAGCTGGAACAGAGACAGATGAAATTGTGATTGAGAAAAGTGATACAGACAGAGTAAGTCTTCAAAATTCTTGATTTGTCAACGAGGCAGTGGCTGTGTTCTCTCTATGTACTAAAACTGCTGGAGAGTTAGTGCTGGAGGCCCAATCTTCTGCATTCACAGCTGAAGACGAGAAGGAAAAGGAAGGGTTGCAGGTGAACAGCCTGGGTAGGTAGAGGACTTCCAGGACTCTAGTCCCAAATTCTGCAAGAATTCAGGACACTTTGCAAGTGTAAGAGGGAGCACAAGGGTGAGGGGGAAGAATTTGTGTTAAAAAGAACCTCTTGTAGTGATCCTAGCCGTTAGATTTAATCTGTTTACTTTGGATGGTAATGAAAGGAAACCGGGCCAGCTGCAGACCTCCTTACTGTGACAACAGTAACCTTTTATTATTTCCATCAAACTCGAGGAGGAAATAGCTTAAACATCTGCAGCTTTTGGACGGGATTGCACACTCAGAAATACAGCTTTACTGCTACTGTTAAAAGATTTAGTATTCTCTCTACCAGACATGCTGGGAGCGGCGCGATGCAGACCCAGAAATAGTCCCGTGTTAGGATTCGGCTCTGCCAACCCGGTGAATCGTAAACATAACGAATCTGCAGCCTTGCGGTGGCCCTGCTGTTCTGGGGGCCTTTGTGACTGGAAGGTTTCTGTAATTAGCACTTATTGTTTCCTCGCAGCCCTGGCAGGAACGAGCAGGCGCCGGCAAACAGGCTGGGACCCGGATACTGGGTAGTGGCTCTCTCCCAAACAGTGAGAACTTGCATTCCTAGTTAGGGAAAAGGTTAACGAAGGCAGGCTCAAAGAAGTGGTCTGGTCTCCGTGGAACTATTTGTTTGCATTAGGTTTGCCTGTTGGTGTTCATTTTTGTGTCTTTGAGTCCTGGTTATTTCTGAGAAATGCACGCTTTGCCAGCCTGTGCTGGTTCTACAAATGACATCGTACCACCTTCCTGTCATTTAGAGGACTGCCTTCTTCAGGCTCTCCTGCTTTGCCTTTCTTTGGGTTAATAAAAAAGAAAAGAAATGTGTGCATATTCCTTGGATGGGAGCTGAACCTGGCTTTTTGTGGAGAGAAGCAAGAATTCCATTCCGGAGCCACTGATGCCATCTTTGTGGGCAGTGAAGAGTGGTCGACCTGCTGCAGACAAGAAGGAAAATTGTCCATCAGTAAAGAAAAACTAGTTGTAGGACAAAGAGGAACTTAAAGATCTTGTCCCACCGTGATTCTTAAAATAAATAATATTTTTTTATATATATACATATTTATATATAAAAATAAATTTAATCGTGTTGTAGTCCCAGTAGCTTCAGTGAGATGTGCTTGGCCACGTCGTGGAGTGTGGTAATAATAAGTTGGACTTTGTGAATGTATCCCAACTGTAGGAATGCATGAAAAAGTTGTTTTGCAATAGTAAATTAAACCTCAGGCTTTAAAAAATACTGTATAAACTGAGAGCAAACTGGATGACTCCCAAATGGCATATGTGCTTACTGCTCTAAATTTGATTTTGAAGTAGAACTCTGCATCCCCAGGAATATGTTTCCCAGTGAAAGCAATCCTATAATGTTGCCTGTATAATTCCAACTCCAGTAATTACATTCTGTTTATCTAAATAAAATTCATCAGATGAAGTCTGTAACTTTTAAGTTATTATCCTTAATGTTCTCAAATGTAGGGATTTTTCAGTGCTGCTTCCAAACAACTGCTGTGTTTCATTTTGGAGGTGGCTCTTCCTTTTGGAAGGATGCAGTGAGGTTTCCTTATTTGCAAATTGCATTGAGCCTTTTCAGTTGAAATCTGCAGCAAAAACATGGAGCAGTCTTTTCTATAAGAATATTTCATAAGTAAAAAAGAAAATCCTTGAAATATTAACAGCTCTGCAAAACCAAAGGAAGACGGGGACACACAGTATTTATATATTCTCTCAATCGTATGCCTTTGATTATCTTGGCAGCAAATTTCTGAGCTGTAGAATTCCTACAGACCTGGATCCCGCTGTGCTGTTTGCTTTAGTGTTTCTTCTAGATCTTACGGGGCGGGTTTGAAATAACAGTCTAAATGTTTCCTTGCAGCCAAAGAAGCCAAAGGTCCCAGACAACCCTTTCCACGGCATTGTTTCCAAGTGCTTTGAGCCTCACCTTTATGTATATATCGAATCCCAGGACAAGTGAGTAACTGGAACTCTCCTTCGGTTTTGTTTGCTTTTCAAAGTGTGTTGCAGTGACTTTGCCTTAGTTCACGCGTTCGGGTTGCAGAAAATGAATTTCGTGAAGGGCTCACGGTTCAGGAAATTCAGAATGAGCAGAGCGTTTGCTCAGGCAAAAATACGAGGGCTTGGAGGGCTGTGGGTGTGGGTTTTATCTGTAATTGCAAAGGCCTGCAGGAATGGTGCCCACTGCCTTTCTGCAGACGAGGCTTAGTGTTTCTGAAATTGCTTCTGCACTTCCCACTGCAAACACAGGCCCTTCTTTCATCTCGTGTCTTCCACAAATAGTAGGTTTGCTTTTTCTGTAAAATATGCATGTGCCTTCTTGGCAGAAAAGTTTCGAGAGTTGCTTTGGGTTCTTGGAGATCCCCAGATGGAAGCTGCTGTAGATGAGTTACCTGTAAGAAACATTCTGGTCATTCACCAGTTGGGATGCTGTCACGTGGGGTTTTGCATCCCTAGAATCCTCCTTCCTCTTTGACTTGCAGCATGCAATACTTCAATGAGCAGAGATGTCAGCTTGCAGCTCGGAAAGGTCCTCAGAGTTTTCATCATATTTTCTCATCGTGTTTTCTTACACACCTTGATTCCCAGCAGGGTTTAAATCACATCTCTGTGATGACTGCGGTGTCAGGTGAGGAAAGAGATGGTTGGAAACTATTTAATACAGTCTCTTTGTACAGGTTATGGGCAGGAAACAAGGAAGAAGTGTCTGCTCGTGTAGCTCATCTCTCCGTGCCCTCCTGTGTGCCGTGGGCCTTCTCTAGGCAGTGGGCATCACTTGGGGTTGGCCCAAGCCCTCATTAGCCATCTTGAAGGCTTCCTGTGTCCCCAAAAACTCTTTATGCATTAAAAATAGTAATAATAAAGCCTTGCACAATGCTTTGCCAAGCTGGGTTAGGTTCTGCTCTGCAGCATAACAAAGGGAAATGGATTTTTCCTCTTCCTCAGCAAATGGAGCGCTGCCGTGTTTGAGGGTTTCTCTCCTCCTCACTGAGGGCCATTTTAATCTCCATTTGGGTAATTCTACCCCACTCTGCTCCGAGGCCTTTCAGTGGTTTCTTTTTTCCTTTACGAGCCAGAGATGTTTTATATTAGCTTTATAGCCACAGCCTGCAAAGGAGTTCAAAGGAAAACTGCCACAGTATTCCCTGTGCTGCCCTCCTCTGCCAAAATTTGCTTTTCTTTGCCATTTTTCGCTCTTTCTCCTCCTTTGAAATTTTGAGGAATATGTGTCTGATGCCTGAAAAGGAGGAGTTGCTTCTCTAGTTAACTGTTTATTTGGGCTTTGCCTAGAAAAAGGAGGGTGATAATTTTGTTCATCACTGCTTGAGTCAGTGGCAGAAAGTGGCTTGGTCCTTCTCTCCTGGAAAGCTGTTTCCATGCTCATATAAAAGAACACAGTGCCAAAATCTGTAGCAGTTTAACAGGAGACACCTAAAAAAGATGCCACCCTCCATCCCAAACAGCAGGGTAAATACCCAATTCCTCAGCAGATTTTCTTTCTGACCCTTTTGGGGTATTCATGTTTAGCTCTTGTTCTTGGTCTGGCTCGTGCTGTGAGCAGCAGAGCAGCAGCTTCTTGAGAGGTAGGTGTTTTTGGGGTGCGGAGCTGTGTTTAAGCATGCTAAAACTTTGGGAAAACTGGCATCTCTTTGCAGCATGTGTTTGCAGCCCCAGGAGAGTTTCCAACGTGCCCATTCAATGCACACAGTCTTGCAAGTGGTTTGGAGAGCTCAGCTCCATTCCCCTTCCCTGGTGCCAGCTGTTAATGTCACCACACTGATTTAGCACAGTGTAGAATTGTCTGGGTCTTCTCTCCCAATTGCCAAAGATGCAGAAAAAGCACTAAATAGGTTGAGTGAAAGAAAAAGGAGCAGTAGAAGGATTTGAGAACCAGAATGTAATTGCATCCTGATACGGTTTCATTCTATGTTTTCTTTTGCTTAGATATGGCGAGTTCTTGCTCCCAGCAAATATGCTACTGTTAGGAAATAGCCCTGCCAGAGAATTTACTCAAGCTTTTTTGCAAAAATCCTGCCAGAGAATTTAACTCAAGCTCCATATTTTGCAAAATAGAGAGAAAATGTTATCTTCTGTAGCTCTCTTGCCTCCTTGTTTTGTCTTCCTGTAGCTTTTTCTGCCAGGTTTTTGGCGCTCCCATTGTTCCGGCCTCTCCGCTTTGTTTTGCTGTAGCTCATTTCTTGTGCCAATTGAAACCAGTGCAGAAGTTTCAGTGCCAGCAGCTGGGGGTGCAGCTCTGCACATCGGTGCCATTGGGAGACAACAGGCCCTGTTTTCTTTGTCTCCATCCCGTGCTGAGGTAAGAGCAGGGTCCAGGTCGGTGTCCGTACGCGCAGAGAGCCGCAGTGCGGCTCCCCCAGCGCTCCGGGACAGCTGCATCTGCTTGTGCATCCCAGCTGACAAGACCTTGGATGCATTTCGCTGTGCTTTGGAGAAGAGGAGAACATGTGGAATAAGCATAAAGAAACAAGAGCCATTTACATTCCTCGCTGCGTCTTGAGACAGAACCAAGAAAAGAAAAAAACGAGGCAGTGGATGCTAAGAAAGCCCCATTTTGTTGCGCAGATGGAGCAGAGCGCAGATGCAGAGGTGGAAATGCAGCTGTTTAATTTAGTGGGGCTTTTGCTGGGGACAAAACCACGTCCGCTGTGCTTGGGAACCTGCAGGAGGGCTCAGCTTGTGCCCCGGGCGAGCCCTCCTTCCCTCGCCATCTGTTCGGTGAACGCGCAGCCGCCGCGGGAAGCGGAATTCGCCTGGCCACGGGCGGCTGCGCCGCGCGGCTCGGCCTGCGGGCGCCTCTGCCAGCCTGGAGATTCATGGCAGGGCTTGGGCAGCCCGGGGCTCCCGCTGCTCTCGTCACCCAGCGCCGGAGCCGTGTCCGAGGCTGGGATGGGAGCGCTTGGAGCAGCACACAGTGAGCTTGGGAAAAGGGCTGCACATCTTTGGAATAGCCTAGAGCCTGGTTTAAGGCAACGCGCCTTGCTTAGTGTTGATAAAGGTCTGGTTTTGCAAGGACAGACTCATAAATTAGTTTGGCTCAGCAGAGCATTCACAGTGCCATAATTTGGTGCCATAATTTGTAGGCTTGTCGGGACAGAGCCCAGTCACCCTTTCCCTGGGGACAGCACTGTGGGTTCTGCAGAGAAGTGCAGAGATGATGATTTTCCTCTTCCAGAACGTGAACAGAAACGGAGGGAAAATGACTATTATTATTATTATTATTATTATTTGTCTCTAATTGGCAGTGATAAGTGAGAACATTCTCAAGGACCCTGGCCACTGATAGGGGTGCAGATCCAGCCCGGTCCCTTCGGGCGCGTTCTCATGCTCTGCTGTGGGATTAAAGAAGCATAAAGTTGAAACACTTCGATGGGTTTTTAAAGAGGGGCTTCCCTTTCCTTGGCCTGCATTGCTGTCATGTCGAGGAAGTCTGTTCCCAGACAGTAATGATAAAATATCAACTGCAAAAGAAAGTCTGTTGTTTAAAGCTGGTAGCTCCCTTCCTCGGGGGCGTTGCCGCTCAGGTCCGTCCTTCTCGCCTTCTCCTTGTGAGCCTTGGCTCCCTGCACCGATAGCAGCAGAGCTCGGCACCGCCGGCAGCGTCGCCGCTGCAGCCCTCGGCCGAGCCCGTGGGCAGCGGAGCCGGGAAGCGAAGCCAAAACCGGAGTGGGAGTCTGAAACACGTGAACTTGGCAGCGCCGCGAGGTCACCGGAATGTGGAAATGCCTCCGGATTCCTCAAAAGCTCCCTGTCCTGGGGAGGGATGTGTGCATGCAGGGAGGGGGTTATTGCTGTGTTTGATTCCTCTGGCACAGGCTGCAGCGCTGAGCTCTGGGTCGGGAGGGCTGAAGGGCTCCTGTTTGGGGCCATATCGGTGGTTCTGGCCTCCCGCCAAGCTAAAAAGCCTCTCTGTCATGATGAAACGGTGCAGGGACGTTTATGGCTGCCTACAGACCGAGATCTTTGGGCACGGACCAGGTTATAATGGATCACTGGAGACAGTCGTAGGGCTTTTTGTGCCTTGAGCAGAGCTTAGGTCGGAAGTGCTCTTTGCGCTCATGCTAAATAAAGGTCCTCTAAAGGATGTGTGAAGTTGTGCGAAACCAGGTGGTGTCCAAATGGGACCAAGCACCAGCAAACGGCCCCCCGTTCCGAGCACATCCCTGTGAAAAGCCTCTTCCCCACGGGCTGCGCTGAAGGCACCTGATCCGAGGAGTCCAAGTGGGACTTTTGCTCGTGCCAGGAGGGAAACTTGAGCCCCGGCTTTATGCACTTTCATCAGCTATGCTGAACCCAGGCCTGGCAGGCTCTGCAGGCCTTTATATGTGACTGGAGAACAGATTGAAGCTGCCGGTAGAACTGAGTACAAAAGGTCATTACTCATCAGCCCGGGCTTCGTTAGTGCGCGCCGGTTGTGCCGAGGAGGTGGAGATAAGGAACCAAACTGCTAAAACGGGAACGTGTTTATTGGTGTCACAAGACAGGGCATCTGGTTTGCAGCATTATTCCCTCTCTCTTCCCTCCTTTTGCTCTCCAGCTACTAAAATCTCTCTCCCTCCTTTCCCCGCGTTAGGAATCTCGGCGAGCTCATTGACAGGTTCGTGGCTGACTTCAAGGCTCAAGGGCCTCCCAAGCCCAACGTGGACGAAGGAGGAGCCGTCCTGCCCAGCTGCGCCGACCTCTTTGTTTACTACAAGAAGTGCATGGTACAGTGCTCGCAGCTCAGCACCGGCGAGCCCATGATAGCCCTCACCACCATATTCCAGAAGTACCTTCGGGAATACGCCTGGAAAATTCTGTCTGGAAACCTGCCCAAGTGAGTACAGCTTCCCAAATGCTGCAGCACAGTCTGAGACGTTCCAGTAAGGAGCAGATGCTTTATAACGCTAATTAGCAAATATAGGCTTGTGAGCATTTATGTTTTGCTGTCAAAGAAACCACGTAGCAGCAATATGTCTGTGTTTTCTTCAGGATTTTCTCCAAAGTTCAGTTTGTTGCGCTGAGAAAAGGCAAGAGACCAAATGGACAACCATAACACGTTTCTTTTTAATCAAAGGCCCCTGGAATTAGTTTCATGTCTTGTTTTGATTAACAGATTTCCAGTTTCTTAAAATTCCTTTTAAAATGCCAGCCCAAGTCTCCTCAGAGAGCTCTGACTTTCAGAATTGCACGTACCCTGCTGCTAGCGTGACAAATTCATACTGTGATTCTCAGCTGCCTGGTGTTACGAGCTCAAAATTATACATATATATTTAATAATATACAGTGAAGATCATTTATTTTGTGGTGCACAGTGCTTACCTATAACTATTTCTGATCTGAAAAGCCGTAGGCATACAAATAAAATACCTCAGTGTAAATCCAGAGAAAATAGAGGACGTCATTATGGGCTTACACTAAAATAGGTGAGCGTAAAGGCTGAGGGGCTTCCTGGAAAAGTCACTAACAGATAATCTCTGTGTTATTTGCCATCTTCAGTACGTTTCACTTGTAAATCTGGGAACAGCAGAATGAATTTCTGAGACTAGTGAAATCTTTTGCAGATGGAAGGGGAGAGGGTTACATCCAGAGATGTGGAAAGATAAATTGAATGTGCGTTCTCCATCAGACCTCAGTTGCATTCCTTGTACATATTTTTTTGTGTGCTCCATTTTTTGCTGTCCAAGATAAATATCACTGTCCTATTTTTTTAATGGATTTGGATTATAAAGAGTTGAGAGGTAGGGAATTTCCTGCCTCTAAACTGTTCTGATTTTTTTCTTTGTTGCTCTACAGCAATTAATCACTTGAACACAGGGGAAAGAAGCCACTTCTGTAATTTATTGTGTTGATATCATCAGCTTTTAAAATGGGTTACCAAAATTTCAAATGTGTTTTGACATCTATTTAGCATTGAGAAGATAACCACAACAAGCCACATGATAGTCATTGAGATCTTTTATTAGGTTTGGGGTAACTGATGACAGTCAAGGTGAATGTAGCTGGGAAAGTTGTATGAAGCTTAGTTCTAATCTAATGTGTTGCAAAAGGATGAATTGCCCTTTGCTTGTCTTCCTAGGAGATATTTTCTACCCAGAATAGTTATGGGTTTAATGCAGAAATGATTGCAAAACATCCTCTGGACATTGAAGTCCTGTGGTAGTTTTGCACTGTGCGTGTCTGTGTGTACATGAGAGCCTCACAGGTTTTGCCTTTCCCTTCCAGGACAAGCAGCAGCAGCGGTGGACTCACCATCACCAGCCTGCTGAAAGAAAAGGAAGGCTCTGAAGTGGCAAAATTCACTTTTGAAGAACTCTGTCTCATTTGCAGCATCCTTAGCACGGCCGAGTACTGCTTGGCGACCACCCAGCAGGTGAGTTTTGCTCTGCAGCCCCTCTGAGGTGGCCCTGGCAGCTGCCCCTGGTCTCTCAAAGCATGAAGTGCTCTTCCCTCCTCAGGGGTAGGCTGCTCTGGAGATGGGAAGAGTCTGAAACACTAGAAGTGTCTGTGGTAGTGTCTGCTCTGCGTAGTGTCCTGCTGATTGTGGAGCTCTACATAATTAAATCTGTTTTTCAAAGCAAGGAAAGTATTAATTTCACTGTTTCTCCCTGGGAAAATTCGTATGATTATAATCCTGCTTGGCATCCTCGGTTTTGCATGGCATCTGTTTATACTTGTTATATAATTTCTCTTAATGGAATTAGAAGCAGAAGAGGAGAAAGAAAAGCTCTGCTTGTGGCTTCTGATCTGTTTTTATAAGAGCAAGGCTAATTCAGTGTAGGATCAGGAAAATACTCACACATTGAGTAGTAGAAAGGCAGAATGAGGGATGAGATATTTATGCCAAGAGGCTCTGCAGCTGCAGGGCTGCTTTACGTTCAGGTGCTTTCAGATCTCCCTGGATTTGTAGGTGAGCTGAGGTGTTTGACCACAGCCAGGCCATCTCTAGAGCTGCTGATCCTCCTTCTTTGCACCTTGGGCATATTTTAGCTTATTGGAAAACTTCTTTGTTAGTGGAACTGCTGCCAGGGTCAGGTTAGTACTGTTGTTGTACTAGTTACCCCTATGGTCTTGGAGGTTGACTTGTTAACTTCTTTGAGGACACCTTCATTGGCCACCCTGGGACAGCAGTATGGCCAACAAGGAGAGATTTCTCTTTCTTCTGTTCCCTGAGATTTGCATATGGTCTGAGTAACTGATTTTTCCAGGGTGTATGTTTTCAGAAATGGTCATTTCAGGTAAGAAATCTGATCTTTCTATTGCTTGTTTTGTTTCCCAACAGCTGGAGGAGAAGCTCAAAGAAAAAGTGGATGCAAGTCTAGTGGAAAGAATCAACCTGACAGGAGAGATGGACACGTTCAGCATGTATGTCCAACAGATGCTTCATCCCACAATTGGTCAAACCTCCTGGTTTGTCAGCCAGATGTGCTGGAGTAGTACAAGCCTAAAATCCCAGTTGTAGGACCCAGCCAGCAAGTGTCAGGATGTTCAGCCTTGCAGAGGCATTTCCCTGGTGAAGGAGTGGTCATTCCTTGGCTAGTCCAAGAGCAGCAGTAGTAGAGCCTTCAGATGTACTTGCTCCCCATCGTCCTAGCCAAAGGAGCGAGAGCACTGGAAAGAGGAAAGGAAATAGTGAGTTTCCATTTGAAACATCATTTGCCTCTTGGCAGCTCTCTGAGGTGTCTGTTACATTTCAAGAAAGGGAGCTATTTCCGTACATTCCTTCCTGCTTTAACTTCCCACTGTTAATCAGCAGCCTTGTCAGTGTGATCAAACCCCATTTCAGATGACATAAAAGATTGACCCAGTCTTATATTTGGGGATTATAATTGAGAGAAGATTATCATTCATTAAGATAACTTCTCATGTAGCCATGCTAAAAATATTCCCCTCTAACATCTTTCCCTCTCCACTGCTGACAGATTAAATATTTTTTTGAGAGAAGGAAATGGAGGCAAAAAATAATTAGTTGTTTTGCCTCATGTCAGGCAAAGAAAAAGAAAAGCCTGTAGTGAAGCTAGGGAAGTGATTCAAATCAGTAGGTCTTACTCTCAGACCTCTGTCAGTGAATTCCTGATTGGAAGTTAGGGTTGTTGGGTCCACTAAGCCAAAAAGAACAAAGTAACCCAGGTGGAAGTTTTGCCATATGGTCGCATTTTCCTAACATGAACAGGCTGAAGGTAAATTTTGCTTTTTCTCAAGACCTGTCCATGAAAAGTCCGACCTCTTACATTGCTACTCATGTTCCTTGGTGGCTGCCTCACGAAGTGCTGTGTTGTAGGCAGCTAACATGATATGTTGTGGAAATTATTTTAATGTATAGTTCACGTTTGCAGTTTTGGATAGCTTTAAAGTTAAACCTTCCAGCCTCGTGTATCTCGTAACAAAGACTTTTTAATTGACTTCCAGTCTGTTCCAAAATAGCATTTAGTCCAGTCTTCTGTCAGCGTAAATCATAGCCATAAACCTCTCTCTGGCGTTTGCTCATTGAAATCAAACAAGTTGTTCCTTCTGGGATTCGATTTCTTGTTAGGCATGGTCATAAAGTAAGTGATAAAATGTTGTTGCTTACACACCCTGGAAAGGCTTTTTCCCCTTCAAAAAGGAGGAGGTTGCAGAACTAATAGCAAGACATACAGAGCGATTGACTGGAGAGGTTTTGTCTGCCAGAGTTGCTAGCCATTTTAAGCTCTTCTTGAAGCTCCACAGAAATAAAAATAATATGTGAATCTATGAGTTCAAAGGTCCCTTGAAGGCCTGAAGGACAAAGCTTTCCGGGCTGTCTGATAGAGCCCGTTCTGCTCATTTATCACCCCGACCTCCCTATCTGTACGAGCCTCTACATGTGTCAGGAATTGCACAGGATTCACTAATGGCTCTAACGCATCATTAGATGTTGCCTGGGGCAAAAGCTTCCGACGGCTTCTAGCATGACCTGGAGCCCAGTTTTCTTGGCACATCCCGATGCTTCCTGCCTGTGACACAGCTCCTGCCGTGCTGTAACCCCTATAAAGTAGGTGTGTTAATTCTCAAATACAGACAAATTCTCCTCCCCACTTGCCTGTGCTTGGTGACCCAGCCTTCGACAGGCTCTGACGTGTGGAAACTAGTCATGAAGTCACTTGCCTTCCATGAAACGGGTTCTGTGTTCATTCTGGGTTGGGTTGTTGGTTTTGGTGCTGAGCCACAACGCTTCCCTACAACTGGCTGGCAGCAGATACCCTGTCGGATTCAGCTGTGCCCAAAAGAGCAGTTATTTCAGTCTGGCTCCCTTGGCACTGCTTGAGATGAGGAAATCCACAAAGAAAGTAAATGCTCTGGTGCCCAGCACAGGTCCTGGCACAAATGGTTGCAGGTGTTTTTGTGCCACTGCAGGTTTCACATCCTATAACTTGAAGCTGGTGATCCCTTCTTCTGCGATTTGATTTTTCCACGTTGTCCAAAAATTGTCCAGCATTTTGGACAAATTTACATTTGTAAAAAAAAAAAAAAAAAAACCAAAATTAATTGCTCTAAAGAACTGGTCTTACGTTTAGCATCCCCTTCCAGTCTTTATGCGCTGAAGCACCAAGAGAGGGGCAACCTCCCTGCGCTGTAGTGATGAATTGCACCCAGGCAGCCAAGCTGTGGGTGGGTGATTCTGCACCTCGGTGAGGAGGTGGATGCCTAAAAATATTTAAAGGAAATATTTTTCACACTGAACTCCAGAGTAATAATCAGAATTTCATGAGGGAAACGAGGGGGCGGAAAGATGGTTTGAAGCAGCCGCTGGTCAGATGTTGAATAGGTACTAAAAATCTCATCTGTGCTAACGTCATTAGAAAGACCAGATTTAAACTCAGTTCTTGCATGACCACAAAGCTGTAAACAGGCACCTGTGGCAGATTTTGATTTTGTGCTCACTTTAAAAACCAGGCTTGCACTGTGCAACACTCACTTGATTATTGCTCCCTTTCAGAAATGGTCTCTATTGCTGGTACTGGGTTATGTACCCGCAGGGACAACATGAGCTGCCGAGGACGGTGTTTCCTGGCTTGTTTTAGCATCAGTTGCACCTGTATAGCCAGCGTTTTATTCTAAATCCTGTATCGTAGGATCAAAGAATGACTCTAAGCTCTATTACACTGTTAAAAAAAAAAAAAAGAAAGAGAGAGAGAGGGAAAAAAAATCTTTGACTAATGTGCCCTTTGGTCTGGTATATGTTTCCAAGACATGAAAACAATGGATGGCTGCCATCCTAGACATAGTGTAAATAAGGCATCTGCCTTGATCATCTCACACGGGTGACAGACATTCAGAACTCGTTGCAGATGTACTGCTTTTAAATCCTCCGTGCAAGTTTCTGGGAGCAGCAGAACACTGAGTGCGAATGAGTGGCAGGCTAGTTCCGTTTCATTTTAGTGCAGATTGAGTTAAATTTGAAGCAGAAGCCCAGCCGGGCTCAGTCCCGGGGGCTTCTTGTCCTCCTGCTGTAGAGAGGGGTACCCTGCCTGGCGGGTTGGCTCCCAAATCCTTCCCATGTGTCAGAGCAGAGAGAGGGCAACCACAGAAATGACACATCTCCATTAAACCCCGTTGTGTCTCTCCCTGAAGAGCAGCGTGCAGAATTTCCCAGCTTCTTCTCCATGCAGGTTTTAATCTGCGTGTATTTTCAGGGCCCAATGCTAATATAATCTTCCCCCTTCCACTATCAGACAAGGCAGCTCCTGCACCGTGTTGCTGAGAAACTTGTGCTTGTTTTTTTTCTTTTGCAGCGTGATCTCCAACAGCATCCAGCTGTTAGTGCAGGACCTGGATGCAGCCTGCGACCCTGCCCTGACTGCTATGAGCAAGGTAGGGATCAGATTTCTTTGGGGGAATAGGTAGCTTTAAGACGCATCGTGTAGTTCTTGTTTGCTCCAATTAAATGATTTCACTCGTGTATCTGAGACTTAGCCACATATTGATTGTTTCTTGCTGCTCAGAGCAGCAATTGCCATGGATAAATACATCCTTCAGTGCCAAATGCCTGCAGTTCAGGTTAGAGCTTTCATTCATTTGCAGCACACAGAAACCCAGTGCAATGATTTTTGTGGGTTCCCATCTCAGATTTTCTCTCTTCACTCTCACAGTGGGAATCTTCAAGACTGTGGAGATTTTTATTAGTGTGAAATTCCCACTACCCCTTCTCATTTGCTGTCCTCTTCATGTTCTTTGTTCTTTAGCCTAGTCACTTGTGGCTCCACAATAAAGGTACTCAAAGGGGATTGCAGAGCTGGGATGAGGCCGTGTTGCCCTGGGATCCTCTCGAGGACATGGAGCTGTTCCTGGAGGGGCCCATGTGCTTCAGGATTTTGCAGCTTTTATGCATTTGAAACCCAGAGCTGGCCTTTCTTGCCAAAGTATTGTGAAAACCCAGCCTGCTTTAGACAGAGGTGAAGACAGCAAAAGTGGCTTGAGCTATTTTTTTTTAATTAGAAATATTAAACATAGATCTCCATTTTTGTAGGATCAACATACTGTCTGGCTGCCCTGAATTTTAATAGCTTTCTGCTTTGTGATACATTCCAGCTGCAGCCAGCCACCACCCCCAGCTCGTGCTTGCCGTGGAACGCAGCTGCTCACGGAGCTTGTGCCGGTCCCAAATGGAAAGGCTCTTTTTTTTCCCACTGCAGGAACACCATTAGGAAGGGCTCAGCACTTCAGGTGTCACTTGTGTGCTGTGACAGCTCCTTAGATCTCCTCCCGAGCCTCCCTCGCACAGTGATGCTCGAATCACTTAGCTCTGGCTGTTTATTCTCAAGGACAACACAGCCCCAGAGGGTGGCAGCTGGGACACCGTTTATTTTGGCCTTTGCAAGACCAGTAAAATGCAGCCCCTGTGATGGGACTGATGAGATATAAACAAGCTAAGTGCTATGAAATTAGCTAAATAAATACTTGTCACTTCTGCACATATCCTACTATTCACATCAGACAGAGTTGGTTTGGTGTGATTTCTGACTAGATCTGGACTTGGTGCAGGAATTCCTTTTGCTTTGCTTTCCCCCTTCCTTTCCTGCAATTCGCAGAGTTATTTGAACGCACAGAGAGGATTTGGAAGTGAAAAAAATCAGTCTGTATTCAAAGGGTGAGGACTGTATGGTGAATCCATTCCAGTTTTCCTGTAATGGGAACGTGTATCCGTCTCAAGGTCACTGCTCCCTTAGGCTCTTCCTTTGTTTAGCGTCTTTTCACTTGCCTCTGGTCTCCTCCAAGGCTGAACAATCCCAGGCCTTTGTTTGAAATTTGCTTTCCTGGAAAAATGTTTGGTAACTAGAAAGGTAAGTTAGGAAATACTTGAACCTCTAAAGCCGCTTTGGCTTCAGGCCACTTTTGAGAGATTTAACGTGGGAACAACAGCACCATGGATATTTGCAGTTGGGAATTGTGCTCAGTTTGCAGGTTCTTTACCTTATTTGTTCTGGAATAAATGGTAAATTATGAGAAGGCTCCGTTTTACCAGATTTGTGTGCAATAATCTCTGCTCAGTAAGCAGTTAACTAGTAAGTGTATCTGGCTACTAGGAGATATAACATGTGCTTCAGTTTTAGAGATGGGGCCCTAAGTGAGACATGTCCCCCCTGGTGCTCACTGCTTGATTTGGGTAAAAATGGTGCTCCAATGACAAGACAAAAAGCAGGAATATTTGGGAAGATATGGGAAGAAACTAGATGAGCAAGAGGAGCAGTTTCTGGAAGAAAGGGCAGATTTGGAAGCTCCAGCATGTGCTGCAGAGCTGGTCTCAGCCCTTGTGCTCACTTCCTAATTACCAGCATGAAGAAGCTGCTGATCTGCGTTGGGTATTTTGCGTCCAGTTAAATTTATGGATTGCCCTGGGTAAGGTTTGATTTATCTGCTGAATTAAGCCTCAGTTTATCCATGAAGCCCTCTGCTTGTGCACAGAGCGGGCCGGGAATATTTTAGTGACTCATATCACTTGCTGCTTTTTCATGCTTTGCTAAAACCTTCCGGCCCAGCTGCCGTTTGCCATTTCCTTGCAAGTGAGTGGACAACAGCAAGCGCTTGAACGCGGAGCTCTCCTGATGCCTCCATGCACACGAGGAGGAGCCCGGGAGCTACAAGCACTTGGAGCCTTCACACACGGTCAACAAAAGCCCGAGGCAGCTTTGGAGACAACAGCCTCCCAAATATCCTATTTTTCTATATCCTACACCCTTCTTTCCCCTGCATATGGTACTGGCTCGAGGGGGAAGGAGCCGGCGCTCCCCAATCCCTGCAGCACCCAATTCTCCTGGGGGCTTCTCTCTCCTCCTCCTTCTTTTTAAGCAGCTCCCTGCAGCTCCTGAGCCTTTTTGCTGCGGATAAAGCAGCTCCGAAGGGAGCTCCGGTACCTCGGGCGGCCGCTCTCCCCGCGTGCCGCCCTTCCCACATCGCCTGCCGAGCGGAGGCCGGAGCGCTCCGGGCTTTGGGCTCGTGTCCAACGAGTGTGTATAAACTGTGTGGATATCCCAAGAAAAACAGAGAGGGGGGGGAATAGGAATAAATTTAAAATGACAGGAACAAAGCTTTACCAGAAGAGTCGGGCTCATATTTCTCCTGATGACTTTTCAGTATGTGCACTATGTCTTTCACTGCAGCTACTGTTTTTTCTTCCTTTTTTTTTGCTTTCCCCTCCTGGTGAATCACACCCACATGCACAAAAGGACTATTTTTACTGTCCGTGTTCTAAAAATTTGCTCGTAAGTGTTGCTTTTGGAATGAAGAGCAGCGAAATGGGAAAGCTGCCGGGTTGTTGGCGTCGTGGCACAGCAGGTCAGCGGCCCCTTCCCGCCTGTGCCCGGTGTCCTGGCCCGAGTCGCTGTCAGGGTAGGGGTGCATTGGGCACACGGGTGCACAGGGTGTTTTGGGCATGAGACAGTTGCCAGAAGTGGTAGAAAGTAGTTGCCTGCTTGTGAGCAATCTTGCAAATCAAAGCAAGACGCAATTAAAGCAGCTACGGAGTGAAACATCCCTTCTAATTACCCACTTAATGAAATGAGCATTTGGGGGGGGTGTTTTAGGGGATTTTTTAATGAGAACAGCTTTGATAGGACATGTGCAGGCTCTGTCAGGCACTGGGTTTTGTGGAGAACTTGGCTCCTCTTGCCCGTTGAGTCACTGGTGCCACATTCGCTTTGGATGGGATTGAATCAGCCAGGTCGCAGGGGACCAAGTAGCTGTAATTAAATTAAAAGCAGGAATAAGAACCATGACATGCAAAATCCTGAACACGACTGAGGGCAAACAGCTCCTCAGAGGAAGGTGCAGTTCTTCCTGCACATGCCTGATGTTTTCTCCCAATTTTCTTGTTTTACTCCTGGGTGCATCTGCAGTGTGAGGAGCAGCAGCCCTGCTCCAGTGCAGAGAGCACCTTGCAGTGCCCAGCAGGACCTTTCTGGACGCTCCTGCTCCTCAGTGGCACAACCAGATGTGTGTTTGCCAGGGACATCAAGACCTTGCCCAAGGGCTGCTTTTTCAAATGACTTGTGGTGCTGACTATTATTTACTTCAAATAGGACTTGGAGTAAGTCAGGGGAATCGCATATTTGGCTAAGATGGGTTGCTCTGTAGCATTTCTGCTGATATTAGGTTAAAAATAAAGTGGAGATTGAGTAGTTCTTTTTTAATAGATTTTCTTGCCCATGTATTTGGATGAGCTGAGGTTTGCATCCTAGCATGTGCACCAGAAGTGTTTTCAGTGTCAGCTACACTGGCGTAGAGTGTTTTGACTTTCAAGTTATTTCTACCTCTTCCATCTGTCATCAGTCTCACCAGCATTAATGGCTTGGCTGCCATACAGGAATCCAGACTTTGCAAGCTTGCAGTTATTTTCTCAAATGCCTGTAATTAGGATTTATATGGGCACTTCATACCAGAAAACTGGGAACGGTCAAATATGAAGGCAGTCTGGGACACCCCAAGAGCTTTTTTCATTTTAATGTTCCTTATTTGCGTAGCGTGGTCACCATCTCTCTGTGCTTCGGTACTGAAAGGGCCTTTTAGGCTTTTTTTTCCTTTATATCTTGTCTGCTTTTGCTGGCTACCCATTGCCCTGGAGGGCTCAGGAGCGTTTTGCTTAGTAAAGTGACGAGACGTGGCCTTTATAGTGGCTTCTTGATGATTCCCTAGAGATCCATTGACAGGAAGCTCGTACAGGATTTCTCATATATTTTACTTGAATCCTAATGAGTTAAACAGCCTTTTCCTTGTTTTTTCCCGCCTTGTGCAGATGCAGTGGCAGAATGTGGAACATGTCGGTGACCAGAGTCCTTATGTCACCTCGGTGATTCTTCACATCAAACAGAACGTCCCCATCATCCGCGACAACCTGGCCTCCACTAGGAAGTACTTCACTCAGTTCTGTATTAAATTTGCAAAGTAAGTTCTATGCAGAAGTAGTTCTGTAAGGAATGAAAACATACTTCAGGATTTAGGGGGAGGTTACAGGTGTCTTTCTGGCGCAGCACTTGAAGTTGGGCAACATGAAAGCAAATTGGGACTTGAGAAATTGGGAATTGAGAGCACAGATCTCTGGCATCTCCTGGAAATCCAAGCTGTGTGTCCGAACTATAATTTGGTTTTTTGGGAAGGTACCCTGAGCTCTTCCCTGCTCACCTGAGGCCAGCTGAACTCGCATGCCAGTGTCCCAAGGGAAGGGGCACCCTGTCCTGTGCCGGGTGGCCTGGCCACTTGTAGCTGCTGCTTTTGGGCTGGCACAGGGCCATCCTGATAGAGTCTGGGAGCGGTGCTATTCCCAGCACGTATCACTCTTTAAATACCCTAATACTCTATTTATCTCTGATAAGCTAATTATTCTGAAATAAGCTGCACGACGGGGCAGTTACTGTGGATTTGGAGCTGGAGCTTCGTTTCCTACTTGAGCAGCAGAGGATGCAGTCGACTCTCCTGAGAACCATTAGCTTTTGCACAGGGTGGATGATGGCCTGAGAGTTTCACTCCCTTCTCCTTTCTCTGGGTACTCATTAGTTTGCATTAAGAAGCAGTTACCGATAAATCATATTATGGCATTGCCCATAATCACTGTTTGAAATGCTGTCTTGGTGAAAATTTATTGCAGTTAAGCCTCCTCTGTGGTTATGATTGAATTTTATATTGCTAACATGGTGATAAATAAAAAACCATTTACTCAGCTGTTCACAACACACTCTTAATACTTCGGGTCAGTTGCCTCCCTTTTAGCTTTACTGCTAAGCATGTACCAGGTAGATATGGATGAATGAATTCTCTGGGATTTCTCTGGATGAAATACCCAGCTCTCATGTTAGAGAGAGGCCCCCCCATCTAAACTGAGCGCCCGCATCACCTCCCCTTCCATAGAGCACCACAGAAACCTGCAAAACCACCACTCGAGAAGCTTCTTCATACAAGTACCAGCCTGATCTAAAAGGCATTAAGTTAAGACACTGTCTGGAATTCACTGAGCCCTAGATCAGGCTTGGAAGTGACAGTTGGGTTCCTTGAGTGCCCCTGAAGACAGTGTTTTTGCCAGAGCATGTTTGAAGTTGAACTTTGATGTTTGCCAAGCTCTCACCTTTTGAGCGTACACAACGTAGTAATTTCTCCAATTCTTAAATCTCCGTTCATAAAATAGGGATAACATGTTTTCCTTTTCACCAAACCTTTCCTGTGATTGTGCTGGCAAGAAGCTTCCTGGAAGGCTGCACTGTGCACGAGCGTCCAGGACCTCCAGCCTTGGCTGGACCTCAAGTTCAGGCTGCAACATGCACAATATGGAATTACTGGGATGCAGCAAAGTGAAGGTTCTGGATACAGTCCAGATCCTTCTGCTCTGTGAACAGCTATAGTCCCGATGCTGCTTTATTCCCTATGTGCAACAGTTTGCTAGTCCTTGACTTTGCTCTATGATACTTCATAAACGTTTTATAGCGATGCAGTAACACAGAGTGTGTGTGTGCAGCCTCTCAGCTAACTTGGGGATCACCATGGATTAAAGCAAAGGAAATACTGACAAATATTGATATTTATATGTCAATACTGACATTTAATCCTGTCATTTTATCTCTCTCCTCTGCAGCTCCTTCATTCCCAAGTTCATCAACCACCTATTTAAGTGCAAGCCCATCAGCATGGTGGGAGCAGAGCAGGTAAGAGGACGTAGTTGCAGAGCCTGCAATAATTGCTTATGGTCCTGTTTGAAATCTGGGCACCAGCGCAGAGTTTCTGAAGGTTTCTGCTGCTTGGTTTATCAAGGAACAGGAGCTACGTGACCCAACTTCGTGTGTTTGTCTCTGGTTTGCTGTAATTTCAGTGAACTTCTAGGGCAAATTAGCAATGTCAGGAACTAGATGAAGTTTCCTGGAAATGGGGTGAAGGGACAAGTCGGTGTTAGACATCAGCGAATTACATGGGAAAGATGTGAACTCCCTGACCATGGGAAAATCCACAGTGCCTGGGGTCCCTCCTAGGTGCGCAGGAATCTGCCTCTGATGAGCAGGAGAGGGCCCCGGGCCCCGGCGGCTCTGCGCCTGCTTGTGTGTGATGTGGTTCTGATAACATCCCTCTGATAACATCCATCCCATGCAAACCATGGAACGAGCTCTGCAGAGAACCCGTCCGGATAACAGTGCTTTATATATCACGGATAACCCCTGTGCAGTCAGAGGGTAGCAGTAGTTGGGGAAATTTCACTCCAAGAAGCCTCAGACAGACAGTGATTGAGCCGTGATGCCCATCTCACCTTTTAGAGCTTTTAGTGGCTGTTGCTTCAAGCCTATTTAGCTGCTGCTTTTGTAAAATCAACAGTGTGTCAGTAAGCACAAGATATCGAGTGCTTCTTAATGTATCGCACTGAAGCTTTATTTTAAAAGAAATCAGCAATGATTTAAGTGTAGAGGACCTGCTGTAATTGCTGGCTGCTGCGAAAGAGAACATGGTGCTAATTGATTTGATCTCAATATCTATCTAATTAGTGATACAGCTACAGGAAATCTGGGTTGTTTCACTTTTTGCTGTTAAGGGAAGAGAACTGGAAAATCCATGCTTTGTGGCTCAGGTAATTACTGCCATAAGTTACTTTATGTCAGTAGAATAATGTTCCATTAAAAACCGGTGCTGATCCCTGCGCACGGGTGATCCCGGTGTCTTGAACTGCCCCTGTGTGGGTTGGCTGCTCCTGTTCCTGCAGGCCAATTACTGAGACCTCCTTGGTGTGTAAAGTAAGAAACTTCTGGGCTAATGGAGCTTGGCAGGAGGGACCTGAGCAGGATGTGATTAACCCTTGCAGCTCCTGCTGGACACCCACTCTCTGAAGATGGTTCTCCTGGACCTGCCTTCCATCGGATCCCAGGTGGTGAGGAAGGCTCCGGCCAGCTACACCAAGATCGTGGTGAAGGGCATGACTCGGGCTGAAATGATCCTCAAGGTAACTCGGGACTCTCGATGCGCTGCCGGCCGGGCTGCTGGCCGGGGAATGGGAGCGAGTGAATCCCAGGGGTCCCTGTCCTGGACGCGGCGCTGCCGTTTCGTGTGCACCTGCTCGTCCGGATTTGCTCCACAGAACAGGGTTTTTTGCCTTGGTTTTGCTGCAGCTCTGGGTCAACATCACAGTTGAGTTTCCATCCCCACTTCTCAAGATAAGTGTGTTCAGATGGGGCTTCCTCACGCAACTGGGACACCCCATGTCCTTGGGAGCTTGTAGAAATCACAACTAACACCCCTGTCTGCTTAGGACTAACCCTCAGGTTAGTCCAGACCTTTATGCAGACTTGGTTGGGCAGGGTAGCCACGCTGTGCTTGAGTCACCTGTTTACTGTCTAGTGTAACAGCCAGTGCAAACATGTCTGAGTTACTGTATTCACTAGGGCCCTTTTTCATTTTCCAGACCTGATGCCTGGAAAATGACCCAAAAAGCGTTGTCTTCATAAAAAGTAACAAGCAGAGCAATGTCCCCGGCCTCTGCCTCCCTGCGGGCGCCTCGTGGGAAGCAGCAGTTAAGCCGGGTCCCAAGGGAAACCAGGGGAGCTCTGCAGGTTGTGCCCTGCCAAGCAATGGGATCATCCTCCGCTCACTGACGAGGCTGCTCCGGGTGGGAGCCGGAGCCGGTCGGGACGGCAGGGTCACGGTGGGGCCTCACGGGTGCTCACAAGGGCAATGGGGATGCATGGGATGCTCTGTATGGATCTGCTGCCAGGCCCAAGGTGCGGCCAGGGACACTTCTGCACTCAGAATTCAGAAAATAGTTCTGAAACTCCCCGCTTTTGGATTAAAACGTCTGAGGTGCCGATCGGTAATGTTAAAGCAAGTCTCAACTTTTTTTCTGAATTACCTTAGAAAGGATTTCCAGCTCCTGCTGCCCGTACAGGAACTTGTCTTTCCCCATTGCTTACGTGGGGATCAGAAGAGCAGCAGAGTTAACTTGGTGTCTGATGTCAAAGACGTGTTCATTATGGAGCTCGTTGCTCCTGAAAGGGATATACAGAACTGAATAATCCTCTTTCCAGCTTTGAGTCTGTATTTACATTTTTTTTTTTTCTGATTTGATCTTCATTGGCCCTAAGAGGGTTTGAGTTCTGGGGTGGTGGAAGTTGGAGCAGGATGAGCATGCGGATTCACAGCCTCTATCCCGCTCCATGCAGCCACAGCCACTGCTGTCCCTAAGGATCTGCCCTTAGGAGAAGCGAGTCCAGCTGTTGCTCCTGAGCTGGCTGTGCATGAATTGAACGCGTCGGATTTGTCTGATGTCTTTTTTCTCTCCCTTGGCAGGTGGTGATGGCTCCGCACGAGCCCCCAGTCGTGTTTGTGGACAATTACATCAAACTGCTGGCCGACTGCAGCACCGACACTTTCCAGAAGATACTGGACATGAAGGTGAGAGTAGTTCTAGTCTTGCAAAATTTCTGCTCATGTATTAGAGCTGCACTGAAGTTGTCGATGACTCCTTTTTGGTAGGAATACAGAGGGATTTGGAGCAGGGGAAGCGCTCTGCAGGCCAAGGGCATCCTCTCTGCTCTGAACGCATGGAGTTTGCACGGAAGCAGGCGCCTCACTTTGCTCGTGGCTGCACTGGCTCCCGTGGCTGAGTCTCATTCTATTCAGATCAGACACCAGGCGCTTGGAGGGTGAAGGCAAGGCTGAGGTTTGGAGTCGGCGAGGTCTGACCTGCTGCTCTCTGTTCTCTCTCCTCGCAGGGCCTGAAGAGGAGCGAGCAGAGCAGCATGTTGGAGCTGTTCCGCCAGCGCCTCCCGGCACCCGCCTCCGGCGCCGAGAACCCCGGCTCCCTCGCGCTGAGCGCCCCCACGCCAGAGCAGGAGTCCTCCCGGATACGGAAACTGGAGAAACTCATCAAAAAAAGGCTCTAAGTGAGCACAGGAGGAAAAAAAAGTGTTGCTCAGGACTAGCTGTGGTCACTGGGAGCAAAGCTCTTCAGACTTCTTATTTACACTATGCTGCTGAAAAAGTCAGTGTCTGGTCACTCCTATGCCTTGCGTAACCATTGGAGACTGTGGCACTGCATCTCCCTCCGGGCCACAGCAGAACCTGACCAAGGCCTTTGCCCTGTCGATAGCTTAGAGTGAGTGAAACCAAGGACAGCGCCAGGGCCACGTGATGGGCAAAATGAAGGTACCTGGAAGCCCTCAGCTCTGAGCACGGTCGGGGAGGTTATCCGGTCAGAATATCTGGCTGGGATACGGTTGGTGTCGTGTCAGCCCCGCTGAGCGTTCCCACTGCAGCGCTAAGGATTTTCTCCGAGAGTTTGGCATTCCCTGCTCCCTGTTGCAGAGCTTTTCCTCTCTTTCATTATTTATTTAAAAGAAAAAAAAAAAGGAAAAAAAGGCAGCTGGGACGTGGACATCTGCAGCTCCCTGGAGCCATTAGAGATGCCCAGGAGAGAACCCCAAATTCCACCAGGACCCTGGTGCGTCGCCGCCGTCAGCGTCCGAGTGTCCGCAGGCCCCTCGCTGCCCTGCTGGGACAGACGCCGCGGGTTTGGTGTCCGTGGAGCCTGTGGCTGCCAGGCTCTGTTCCCAGCGCAGATGTTTGCAGCAGCCTGGGGCATCAAGGATCTTCTCCTCCTTCTCCTCACTCTCCTCCTTCCAGCGTCAGCTTGAACCAGTGCAGAGAAGAGGTGAAACGTGTTGGATAACCTGGACTGCCCTCTTCCTCCCGCTGGTATCCGGCTGCGTATTCAGCACGGAGCAGGGCTGGTGACCTGAGCTCTGCTGAGCCCCGCTTTGCCTGAGCTTCCAGAGGAGCCTCGCACAGGGATGTGTCACCTCGGCTGGGTTTCTTCCCATCCCATTTGTGGCTGTCTTGGCACGAGCAGAGGAGGCACCGGGGCTGCAGCGGCCCTTGCTCTCCCCAGCCAGGTAGCAGGGCAGCGTTTGTGACCTTGCAGAATTCCTGCTGGGTAAAGCCCCTCACCCTTTTTGCAGGGCTGACACGCGAGCGCAGGGATACTCGCACACAGAGGAAATCAGCAGAGGTGCAATCTGGAGACTCGGTGATTCCGGTGCTGCCCACGGTGGGGTGCACGTGAAGGGATCTGTGGACACCGTCTGTTCAGGAAACCCTGTCGCGGGTCACCAGGACCAGGTAGAAGCCGGAGCCGCGACGCCCATCGGGGCAGCAGGACGGCGAGGAGGTGGCGACAGGTTGTTGTTTCCTGCTTTTCAGTGACATTCTTCAAATCCATGAAGTTTCTCCTTCCCACCCTGATGTCACGAGGAGCAGCGGTCGCTCTCGAGGGGCAGAGAGGAACAAACAGCCGGAAAGGCTGTTTGGAAGCACGGTGGGTTCACGGGCGCCCTTTCCCAAAGGACACTCCGTGTTGCGGTCTCCACATTATCAAGCACGGTAGCCGAGACAGGAGGAACACAGGCTTTGCGGAGATTCGTTATTCCCAGGGTGGATAAATAATTTAGATTAATTTTTCTCTGCGATGTCCGTGGACGACTCGCTTAATAAATCGCAGATAACTGAAGACACATCCAAGCTGTCTCTGCGTGTCTCCCCCGGAGGACTGCTGCTGTTTCGTTTTCTGCATTTAATTCTGAAGAGAAAAGGAAAAATAGATTCCTTACGTCGGCCTTCAGAGCAGCCTTGCAGGCTTCAGTGTTCAGAGTGCCAGGGTTTTTAGAGGGCAAGTTTGTGTTTTTCCACTTCCACTTTTAAAAGCTTTTGTCCCCCTGGCTGCTTATCAGGGTTGGCACTTAGGTGTGTGTATATGTCAGGGGCTGGGGGTTGTGTCTGCAGGGGACCAACAAGGGTGTTTTTCCTCTATAAAAGCCACTTTGTACGTTTTTTGACAGGGATATTGCTGCCTGTATGGAGTGTCGCACAGATGTCAATTAAATGGTTGCCGGTGTCCGTTTTCTGGGTGCTGTTTGTGGAGCTGCTGCGTGGCAGAGCCCGGGCATGGGGGAAATGGGGCTGGACGCTGGTGTCCAGCGTCTGGGACGGCGACTGGGAGCAGCGCCGTTTCCCAGCGTTTGGAAATGCTTTTTCCGGCGTTATCCCATAACAGGGAGTCCTTCAGGTTCCGCTGGCCCTGCTCCGGCTCCGCGCGGCCCTTGTTGGGCTGCGGAGGAAAGTCCTTCCCGGGCGGACGTGGTGCGATAGAGCGGCGGCCAAAGCAGATAACGCGGCAGGGCCGGGACGGCGGGAGCGCCCGGTGAGCGCCGGGCCGGGGCGGCCCCAGCACGAGTGTGTCGGGGCTCAGCCGGGGCACCTTGTGTATTTATGTATCGCACTAGTCCTTGTGTTGGCTGAAATCTCCCTGTTTCTGCCCAGGCCCTGGGCAGCAGCTCTGCCTCTGGCAGCCTTCAGGGGACACTCATTCCCCAAAGGGGCTTTTCTCCATCGTTTTCCAAGGCTTTTCCCATTCTTCACAGGGACTTCTCCCTCTTGGCCCTGCTTTAACCAGAAGCAGCCCAGCACCTGCCCTGTCCTTTCTCTTCTCAGCCCCTAATTTTTCAATGGGAACCGTTAATGCTCTGTATTTCTCTTGTTATTATTTTCTTTCCCTCTGCATTTTGCAGTGAAGATGAACAACCTCCCCGCGGTTCTTCCAAGGAATGTGAATTCCTTGCGGAAGCGCCCGGGCTTCCCGCCGGCGCTCATCCGCGGCCGCCTCCTGCTTTTAATTTGGGGGCAGTTCAGGAATGCGGAGCCGGCGCCGCGGCCTCCCCTCCCCGGAGCGCCCCATCCCGTGACACGGCCCCGTCATTCCATCCAGCTTTTCCAAAATAACACCCCGCTCCCCTGCCCGGGGGGCTGCTGGGGGTGGTTATAGCAAGAGCATTAAATACAAATGTGCATATATGTGTTTTTCCTGTCACAAACAAACAGACCTTTTTCCAGTGGCGTCTTCCTTTTTTCTTTTCTCTCTTTTTTTTTTTTGTCCTATTTTTCTTGCCTTTTTCCCTGTTTTTTCCCCCTCCTCGCTCTTTCCCCTCGCTTTTCCCCCGCGTTTCCCTCTCGCTTTTCGCTCCCACCGGGGGGTTTGAGGGGGCGGGGTCCAAGGCGGGCCGGGGGCGTGGCCAGGCGGGCCGGGGGCGTGGCCAGGCGCAGTGTGGGCGTGGCTTGCGCCGCGCCCCGCCCCGCCGCGGGCGCTGGCGGTGCAGCCGGGACGGGACGGACCGATCCGCGCAGCGCCCGGACGGGAGGAGCCGCAGCGGCTCCGGAGCGGCTCCCAGGCGGTTCCGAAGCGGCTCCGGAGGGGCCATGGTGGGGCGGCTGAGCCTGCGGGACGTGCCCGAGCTGCCCGACGCCAGGACGCGCGGCGAGGCCGTGCTGGACAGCCCCGACTCCGGGCTGCCCCCCAGCCCCGGGCCGGGCCACGGGCCGTGGCGGCTGCCCGCGGGCAGCCCCGAGCGCCGCTCGCCCGGCGCCCTCGCCGAGCCCCCCGCGGTGAGTAGCGCCCGCCGGGCGCCCCGCGCGCCCTCGGGGAGCGGCCGCGGGAGCCGCTGCGCTTCGGGAACGGGGCGGCGCCGGAGGGGCCGGGCGCCCCCGCGGGAACCGGGCCGCGCGTGTGGCCAGGACCCCGGCGGCTGCGCGGGCCCCGTGTGTCCCCGCGGGCTGCGTGGTCCCCGTGGGCTGCGCGGTTCCCATGGGCTTCGGTGTCCCTGTGAGCTGCATTCCCAGGGTGGCTCCTCCGAGGTGACTCCCTGGCGCTGGGACACTGCGTCCCCAAACACCTGCCCGTGAGCAAACACAGCCCGGCGGCTCCGCGGGGACAGGGGGGCTCCGCGGGGACAGGGGGCCTCTGCTCCCAACACCCAGACCTCACCGCCCCCGGCACCGCGGGGTGGATAAACACCCTGTCCCGGGAATGCGGCCGGCTCGGGAATCAACGCCGTTAACGGTGCCTTTCCGCAGCCCTCGTCGCTCGCTCCCAGCCCGCCGCTCTCCGGCTGCGCCCCCAGGCTCTGTCCCCTCTCCTTCGGCGAAGGCGTCGAGCTCGACCCGCTGCCGCCCAAGGAAATCAGGTGAGCGGCGCCGGCGGGACCGGCCTTATCGGCGCCGCGCGGGCGCTCGTCCTTGCGGCGCTGCTCCTCATGCAGCTGTGCATTCCTGGCCGGCCCCGCGTGCAGCAGCGCTCCGTGCACGGAAAACTTTTTTTTTTGGGAAGGCTTCCTGCGCTTTGCTCTCCTGCTCGCTCTTTCCTTGCACAGCTCCCAGGCGCTGCCTTCCAGAGCGGCGGCCTCTGAGAGGCTGTTTTGTTAGAGGAAAGGGGTTTTGCTCCCTTACTGGATTTATAGCAAGAAGTCTCTGTCTTACTAACCCTGGCTGCTTGCATGAGCTACGAGTTAATGTTAAGGTGTGTCCATAGTTTTCTCGGAGCTCTGCATCGCTTCATAGCCTGCAGATGGTTCCCCTGAACGAGGCGCTTTGCGGTGACGGGAGCATCGGCCGCACCAAGCGCCACCGCTGTCCAGGCGTGCGGGACACTGGAGCAGCTCCTGGTCGGGGAGGCTCCGTGTCCTGCCGGGGGGATCTTTGCAGGCTGGAATTGATCGAATTGGCCTCTAATGAGCATCCAAGAGCAGCAGGAAGGTGTGCGGGTGAAAGGGGGGCAAGCGGCGCCTGCCCGAGGCTGCGGAACTGGGGTGCCTGGAGCAAAGGCGGCCCTGGCTCCGGGGCTGTCCCTGCAGCGCGGGGTGTCTGCGCCCGGATGCTGCCCGGCCCCGGCGCCGCCGGCTGCTCTTGCCCCTGGACGAGTAGCTGTTCTGCTGCTGGAGTGGTCTTTGCGTTATGTGGCTCTTTTTGTGGCTAAGTACCAGGTTCAGAGCTTAGGATCCAACCTAGACACCCAAAGCTCTTTATTTTTGCCTAAAAAACGTGCGGTAGAATTGAGCCCCGTCTCGCTGCATCCCTGCAGGTACACGTCCTCGGTGACGTACGCCTCGGAGAAGCACTTCATCGACGACGTCTACCTGCCCGTGGGGCTGAGCGTCTCCTCGTGCAGCCAGACGGTCGTGTGCGTGCCCGACTGCACGTGGCGCAGCTACAAAGCGGAGCTGCGCTTCGAGCCCCGCCACCGCGCCCGCCGCTTCGCCAGCACCACCATCGTGTACCCCAAGCACGCCAAGACTGTCTACACCACCACGCTGGATTACGACGGGCGCAAAGCCCTGCGGCGCTTCCTCGCCAGCGTGGAGCTGGAGCCGCCCGAGGCGCCGGGCGGCTGCTGACGCCCCCGCCCCGGCGAGGGGACCCCCGTTGTCACCTCCTCTTCCTCCTCTTCCTCCACACTTCATCCCTGCTTTAAGCAGGGCCTGAGACCTGCCCTCTGCGGGAGCACCCCTTAGTAAGGAGCTGGTTTTGTCACCTTAAGCGTGGGTTTAGTGCCCTCCCTCGCGGTGTAGCAATCGGGTGAAAATCAGGGGAAATTTTATTATTTTATTTTTTTTTTCCCAGAGAAAATGTTAACTGCTACTCACAGGTAAGAGAATCAGGAATAGGGACTACAGTCAATGCTTGATATCGCTGTGCAAAAACAAGGGCGCTTCACTCTCTTGCAGAAAATCTACCAGGTCATTTGTTTACATATAAACAGAGCTGTCATTTCTGTCCATTGAAACCAGAGGGCTGTTTCCTCTAAGGGAGCAATCTCCAGAAATCTGCTGGAAAAAGCTAGCCCGGAGAAAACCCAGAACTCTGCGTTTAGCAGAGCTGTCCTGGTGCATTCGTGCCTGGCTTGGAGGTGTGATTGGGAAGCAGGAATTCGGAGCAGGGCCGGAGGCAGCGGCTGCTGCAGCTCCGGGCAGGGATTGGGTTATTCCCGTTATTTGGGAGAACAGAGCGGTGCAGCTCCGGTTCCGGTACTGACTTGTACCACCCTGTTATCTCAGAGTAAAGCACCAACATTTGTGTGCGGGAGCTGCAGCTCTAACGAGGATTATGAGGGTCCAAGGAGTCCCCGAGCTGCTGCAAAGCGCAGCCTTGGCAGCGCCGTGTTGCTGACATCCATGGGCAGTGTCTCCCCAGGAACTAGGGAAGCTTCAGTGGATCCACAGCGTGGGCCGTGTCGGGCCACGAGTGGGGCAGGAAAGGCCGGGATCAGATCTGAGCTGTGAATCATTCCCAGGGAAGAGGCCGCCTGTAACCAGGGATGGGCGATTTGTTTATGGGTACCGAGATCCACAGCCCTCCCTCCGCCCTCCCGATGGAGCTTTCCCGTGCCAAGGTCCACGTCCTCTCTGCCCTCGGCGCTGAGCACGTCACGGGGCTGGGGCAGCCTTCGCCTGTCCCTCCGCTTCCAAATAACCCTGCGAATCCATGGAGCCAGACACGGTTGTGCTTTGTGGCCAAGGGCAAACTTAGGACAGCGCGGAAGTCCAGCTCGGTAGGTGTAGATAAACTCTGTAGTTTATCTTGGGCTTTGGTGGGAACAGAAGGTGGAGGTTTCTTGCCTTGCCGGATGGTTTTCCTGCAGGGAAGTGCAGAGAGGATCTGCCTGGGGACAGCGGCTCCAAGTCGGGGCTCGCGGGGCAGCAGCTCGGAGCAACTTGGCGGATACGGCCGAGCTGGACGTGACTTTTTTGTGCGTGTTCCCAAACTGGGGCGAGGCGCAGGGCGCGTCCCGGGGCAGCGGCAGCCTCAGCCCCGCGCTGAGGTGGGTTCTGCCGGGAACCTGCGCGGAGCTGCAGCCGGACGGCGCTGAGCTGAGCGCGGTGGAAGGGGCGTTAGGGTGGACTCGAATGAACCGGGGCGCTAAAAACGCAGCAGGGAAGGAAGGCTTGAGCTTCTATGGCTTGGTACTTATGTTTTTTTTTTTACTTATTTATTAGCTCAAAACAGGATGTCGTTTATTTTTGGCATTTGCCTCCAAAAAACGGAGCCTAAAACAATCCCAGGGCAACGCAGGCTGCCAAATTCAGGTAGTCTTTGCTGCTGATAAGAGCAGCCTGGTTTTCTCATTAAACTCATTGCTCTCAAGCAAGACTATTTAGGAGAGGCTTCTTCAATGCCCCCCCGATCCCCCTTTAAACGTGGCCCAGAACTGCTGAGAGAGGCGGGAGGCACCCCCAGGAAAAGGGGGTTCACAGGGAGGGGCTTTCCTTCGGGAAAGCTCTTGGCAGCTGCACGAGCCTTGTTCCCGAAACACCCGGGGCTGCTCCTGGATGCGGGAAGCACCGGGACCGTGGCGGGCTCCGACGGCGCCGGTCCCAGGAGCTCATCTGCAGGGGACCTCACAGAAGGTGATTTTAAGTTGCCGTCGTTACTCCTTCCCCGTTAAATTATGGCCCTTACGTTGTGGCTTTAGGATGAGCTGCCTGATTTGCAAAGCCAGCAGATCCAACTTTGTACCTCTCGAGCGTATTTTAATGGGTAGGGATGCTTTTTAAATTATTGGTGATGCAGCATTTGCAAAGCTCTGATCAGCTCCGTGCAAGTGTTCTGGTGTCTGGGACATTCCCCATCTCATCCTTTTAAATTTTTTTTTCATTTTACTAGTAATAAATGATCTGAAAACTGTAATATAGGGAAGTCTTTATTTTTTATTCAAAAGTTTTCGGGGTTTGTTATGGTATTTACTTCGAAATAAATACATAATATATCCTGCTGACGTGAGATCCCCTTTTGTTTCTCTTGCATCAGATGTTATTGTTGTTGCACGTTCACGGAAGGCATTTTCTATATAAAACTGTAGTTTTATTTTAAAAATATTTAAATATTTTTTTAAAAAAAGAAGGCAACAAGTGTTGTAGCTTTATCAGTTTAGTAAAATACTTGAAAAAGTGCCTTGAAGACAGCTGAAAATCCCCTCCAGGGTGTATTTGAGTCTTTCATCTGCTGCAGTTTTATTTTTACAGGGGGAGTCTCCAGTATGGACTTCAGCATATCCTACCGACGAAGCAGTTGGCCTTTTTAAATATAACAAGTAGTCAACCAGACAATCATTTCTTTTCAGTTTTGGCTAAAAGGGCAGATGCTCAAATGCTGCATTAGTAAATATAGCATAAAAAATAAGACTGGATCGTGTTATGTATTAAACTTTATACGAGCAGGATAGACGATCACAAGCTGTCATTTGGGAGGAATGCTGTGTTGTTCTTCTGGCTACTTAATGAGTTATTAAGCCCTTCTGAATTTGCAGGCTTGCTGATTTTGTTCATATCTCTGGCAAAGTAGAAATGGATCCAATTGAACGCCAGCTAATTAATTCATAATAGGATTTTTTCACTTACTCTTTATGGTTCATTTGGTTATCTGTTTGCAAAAGCTCCAGATTTGCATGTAATGACATTATTGGAATCTAGGGAGCTTTGGAGCTGTTCTGAAGCTCGCTCCCGTTCCGGCAAAAGTCCGGGGAAGCATCCGAGCATTATGCAGTGTTGAAAGTACTAAATAGCCAAAAAAAAAAAAAAAAAAAGCCACATATATCCACCAATTACTTCATAAAAGTGCATACCAAGAGCCATTCACATTTTGTACCATTGGAGCAGTCTCTTTTAGGAGGGCTTCAGGAAACTGGAAAGCTTTAGCTCCTTTCAGATGTGGCATCTAACTTGCAAATGCCTCTGTCCTTCTGCTCTTGGCTTTTTATATAATTTTAATATCGTAGCAGCACAGAACATGATAGATGTTGCTCTGCTATAAGAAGCTGAAGCAGGTGGGTGCAAGGCAGCCTGCTCACTGCCATGGTTTCGAACCGTATTGCCCAAATGGGCTTCTAGTTAGTGGATCCCCTATAATGCCATCACTGCAGATAAGCCCATTTTTCATCGTGTGTGCCCTGTTTCTCAAGGATGTGCAATCAAAAAGCGACTGGGTGCGGTGCAGATAATTCACATTTATCCTTCATAAATGTAATGTAGATGCAATGCCCTGTGCACTCGCTGGAGCTGCCAAAGAGCAAAGCGGGTGCAGCGCGGAGGGGGCCGGCTGGGGCCCCCCGCTCAGCGCAGCCAGGGCGCCATGCAGGTAGTGACAGCAGCGGGTGTTTTGGGTTGGAAAGGGAACATTTTGTTGTTGTTGGTTGGGGGTTTTGCTTTGCTTGGAGGTGACTTTCGCGGGGCACGTGCGTCTTCACTCGGACCTGGGTATTTCCGAGGGATGCGGGTTGTGAGAGTGTATTTTTCCCAGGCAGAGGAGGAGGAGGAGGAGGAGGAGGAGGAGGAAG